>JACYFI010001850.1:0-10692 GCA_020975735.1 Ophiocordyceps xuefengensis | reverse complement strand
AAGACGGCTGTGTTATTATTTGAAATAAAAAGGAAAGAATTAATATGAAAAGATAAAAATAATTTTTGATATTTCTCATCCTTTTAACAACAAGAATAAATCTGTCAAATCATTGCAATTTAAAAACTGTTTAACTAAAACTTTCAGGTAGAAAAAAATAACTTTACCCACAAGGTGATTACTATAATTTGAAAGAGAAATGGCTAATTTATAAAAGCTAATTTTTTAAGGACACCGTACTACGTGAAAGCTTGATTTATCTGGTTTTATAGAACGAAGGGGAGTTGTTTTATTGTATTCGTAGATCGGAAAGCAAATTCTTTTCTCAAATAGACAAAATTAAGACGTTTATTTCTAATAGATTATATTTACAACAATATTTTCTGAAGTTTCAAAATAGTTCCGTCAACGCCTAATTATAACCTCCTTATTTTATAGGAGGTATACCAAAGAAAGAGGCATTTAGCTAAATAGGTCGGCACATTTCTACAACATTCTTCTGTTAGGGAGAAAAGTTGGTCTTAGAAAAATTCGAAAAAATTCTTAGTAGTGTGCGTGTGGTCATGTCACCAGTTGAAAAAATTTCGCATACCGTTATTTCCGGTAAAAATCTTATTATTATTAATTTTTGCTAACAGTGAAGCCCTTATAATGTTTTTTAATGCGGAAAAAGGATTAGGGCTGTGATAAAATGCTACCCTAGCCCATTTAGGTAATACCGTGGAAACAAAGTAACTAAATTTCGACAATTTAATTATCAGTAGGATCCTTAGGAGGACTAAAGTACATTCGAAAGTTTATTTTAGTTTAAATCCATAGATCAAGTTATTAGTTCCCCGAGCCACTGCGAGTGAGCAGTGTTGGAAGTAATTAATTTGAGCAACTAACTTTGAGCTTACTACGTTAGTTTGCATCAAAGGGCCTGAGTAATCTTCATTTATTCTGCAATTGTGACTAATGCTGGGAAACTATATTATCGGCTAAATTAATTACTATTTATACATATGGTTATCTACGTATTTACTTACATCCTAGGTCGAAGGCTTAAATCTTGTTATTAAGAAGTGAAGATATAATAATTATGACTGAATTCACACACTCAAAACTTTAAGATATTTTAATATACAAGCAACAGAAAACTATAAAGGAATGGCAGAACATACGTCGAATCATTTATTGCCCTTTTCTATACGATATTTTTCTTGATTTTTTTATTATTTATATAATATTAAAATTAAACATACTGAACAGGCGAGCTGGTGACGACACAAGACAGAAATAAAAGTTCGCGCTAGACCACGCGACAAAAGAGTAATATTTAATACTGAATAATGCGGATACAACTATACTAATTTCTATTCCTGATTAGCGGGAATAATAGATGGAAAGCGAATTATTGACGTGTTTAAGGAAACTTCCTTCTGAAAAAAAATTAGTTTTAAAGCTATTCGATAGATTGCATAATAGAGTATAAAAACTTTGAACACGTATTTCACAACACTTTAAAGGGTAAAAGTAATCAATCATAAAAATAAATTTTTTCTACATATGTATAGGGTATCTAATGAAAATTAATATGATTTATTTGAAGTTTAATAAAAATTAAATGGAATAATAGAATTATAGTGTGAAAGTTTATGAAAAAAAACTTGTGTGTTTATATTAAATCATAGATTTCATTAACCTGATTATAATATTAAAGTTAAGTGATTGCTTATATTTCCAGAATTAATTGGTTGCTAGAAAGGTTTCTATAGTTTTTTTTAATGTTATTTGGTAAATAAGAATTGGAATGGGTAAATCCTACAGTAAGCATAACTATATTTTAACACTCATAAAATTATCCTTAAATTGATTTAATACCTTAAGTAACCATATACACAAATAGTAAAAAATCCAAAATAGAATAACTTTTAAATTCAAATCAGGTAAAGGCCTGACATGTTTCGTATGATATTGTTTATGGTAAAATAGATTAATACTCTTGATTATAAGTTTTATAGAGTTAGCTTATAAAACAAATTTTATTCCTATCCGTGATTATTAAAAATTCAAAGCTTTTGATACTATTGAATATTAAAAATTTATTCAGATTCTTTTTTAAAATGAAATCAATAACGCAAATCCGTTATGAATAACGATTTTTTTTCCTTTTTTATTCCAATAATTCGCCGTGTGTTTCACCTGGGAGCTCTTAAAATGAAGAGATAGTCCAGAATAAAACAGGGGAATTTGGCCCATTTGTCATAATTAATGATATCAGTAGGTATTATAATTTTATCGAAGTGTGCCTATTTTTTTTTTAAATATGTAAAGCTCATTGTTTTTACTCTTGCTTTACGCCTTGCAAACTTGCCACTTAATAATTATAGATTTACACTATTAAGGTATAAATTATTGCTGCTTTTTATATTTTTTCATTGTAAGTAGCGCAAGCCTTCTGGACCTCTGGACTACGCATAGGAACGAAGTATTAGCAAAAACAAGAATTTGTACGGCTTCTGACTTCGGCTCCTAGACAAGAATTTATTAAGATATATAATTTATGTGCTGGCGCCATTTTTCCCATATTCCTCCACAAGCGGTCCTCAAGTGAAGTCCGCCTTCGATGCCTTTTCGCCACGGAATCAGGAACTAAAAATTACAAAATAAAATCCTTTAATGTTTGATTATATGGTAGTTTTTTTATCTATAAGTAAGGATAGTAAGTTGATAGCTTATTATTTATTAGATCTATATCAAAATTGTTTGGACTATCGCTATTAATAATTCTGATTTAATTATGATAACCTCCATGCTAATTTTATAAAAAAAGAAGGTATTACAAAGAAAATCACTTTAAAATTATTATTATTTTTCTTTAAATATTTATTCATTGGTATGTTATTTATTTATATATTAACTATAATGGTAATTCTTTTTTTATACCTACTGAATCAATTTAATTCATTTAGAAAGTTGAGATATGATACTGAAGATAAAGGTTTAAAAAAATTATGAATTAGATATAAAAGAAGGTGGTTTTCGAAATAATAAACCCCCCTAAAAAACCGTAGAGAATCATAAGATACCTTATTTTGACACAGATCCTTTAAATAAGCGAATGTAAAAAAAAAGACTAGCATCAGAGTGAAACAAAAACACTTAAAATTACAACTTGATAAATTCAATACTAAAGATTTATCATATTGATTGTCTGAGCCTCGGGCCACCCAAATCTATAGCTTTAGTAAGAAAAATGAAACACATATATATACGAAAAAGACAAAATTTATCTTTAAAAGATCATTAGATAAAGTAGAAGGTATGAAATACAAAGCCTATACAAAGAATCAGGGAAAAAAAATTGTAAAAACAAAGCATAAATCATATAGTAAAAAGGTAAAGAACATTTTCCCTGGATGATTCAAATATCTTTGGAAAAGATTTCTTATTATGAAGTAATAAAAAGTCTTAAATTTTAATCCTTAAACATAAAAGAATAAACTTAATAACAAAAGCCTTAAAGCCTACTAAAAAATAACGTAAAGTTATCCTTTATCCGAGGAAATGGATAGCTGTAGACGGCGTGGGATAGAAAAATTAGGGGGGGGGCCCTTAACTTCCCCCCGGTGCTATGCAGGCAAAAAACGTATTTATTTTTTTTATAGAGAGCTAACCCTAAGTAAGTCGTACCTCAATAATCTTTAAAAGTTTTATGTAAAATCTACATTAGACGCGGTTTTAGGTGTAACTGGGCGGCCTTATCCGGTGTGTCAAAATGGTTTGATACGTATTTCAAGACAATTAGTCCTTAATCGGTTTGGGTTATCTCCTAGCTTGCGCGGCTATTATTTAAAGTCTTTGACGGAGAAGAATAGAAGTGTTGAAAAAGTGGAGTACCGGCACCCTGTTAAAGGGTTTACCCTGAAAGGTCCCTATATCCATGTGTTTAAAAAAGAAAGGTGTTGGTTAACTAATTTATTGTTCAGATGATACCTTCTACTATTTTTTCTCTTTAAAGGTCTAACCAATACGTTAAAGATTTCATATTCCAAAGTTTAGAAGAGGGGTTGGTTATTCTTTGTGCTTAGAACGGTTAATCTAAATACTTGTTATTAACTAATAGATTAATAAACAAGGTTTAATAAAATAACTTAATTTCTGGCTGTGGGTAGGGTGGAACATTACATACATGCTAGGAATAAAAAGTAAGAGATATAATTCATAGAGAAACAATTTATATTATAAAGCCCGGAAATCAAATTAAATTACATTCATAATACGTAAGAAATACGCAAAAAAAAAGTATGAAAAACCAAGATACAAATTTTAACAGGTGTGGTTATCCGTTATACATAGAAAAAAACCAGAGAGAGTATAACCGAAATTTTGTAGAGAATTTTAGTAGAGCCTATGCAGCCATTCCCCTCTTAGCACCCCTTAGGGGGTGGCTTAATATGTTTGACCCTACAGCCCATTGGATAGCGGCCAACCAAAAGTTAATTTTGATACATATATAATTAATTACGGTCATTAAGTAACTTTGCATTTCCACTATCAGTTTAAGTATGGAGGCCGTATTTCCATGTTTTGCTAGGGTGGATATTTCTGAATTCCGTAAAATGTTTGAGCTAAAATATTATGGATTCTTATCCTTGCTAGAACACCACTTAGACTTTTATTTATAAGGTGTTAATCTTACGATTTTCTTCCCTCAACACATTTAGGTCCACAGTGGACCCTTTTTTCCATTCAGTGCATATGAATTTTTAGAACAACACTATATTGGCTAGAAAACCCCTATGTTTAAAATTGGAGGTATAAAAACTAGACAAATTAAGCCAAGGAACCAACACTACAAATAACATATGGGAACAGGATCTCATTATTTTTTAAGTAAGATCCCTCAGGAGACTTAATACGTAGTTGTAACTTAAAAAGTTAAAGAAATAGTTCCTAATAACATGGAGTTGATATGTTATCATCTTGTTACTGTAGTCACCCTGTTATCATTTTGGAGCTTTAATATATAATAATATGGCGTTTATTGTGGCTCCATCACAGAGTGGATGCTTGCGACGGAAAAATATTCCAAACCAAATATTCTGGCCTTTGCACCCATTACTAACAAAACTAAAATATATTGACTCCGGCAGATCAAAATAATGATGACCGATTGTTTTTGAGCTTTATTTTTCATTGCCTTTCGAAAGGGCTAATTAGAAAATATGCAAAAAATAACAGTAAATAAAATAATATAATTACTTGTGAACTTAAACATCAATTTATTGTTTAGTTACAAATTGGACTTAGTTAATTTGAAAACAATCGTCTATTTACAATACTTTTATTAAGAGAAACGTAATAAATGAGCGAAGGCCTCGATGATAAAAAATATGGGTGGTATTTATCCCTTATAATAATAGCGTTAAGCACGGTAAATAGTACGTAAGGGATCCTGGATTTATGCTTAATAGCCCATTAATACCTTTCTTTTTTCGTTTTAGCCTGTAATAGTTATATACCTAATTCTTATTTGAGTATGAGGGCGAAAGCTCATCTTTTTTCTTGTAACGACAGCCAAGGCTCAATTATATTTATATGGTTATGGGGGTAATAGAGGTACAATAATAAAGCAAGATATTATTGTAACATAAACAACATTATATTAAATTTTCATAAATAAACCTGTTATAAATTTAAACCCTTTGGCGCGGGATTAGTATGGGATATAAAGAACTCGAATAAGAGGTCTAAAAATCGTTATACTGATATCCGTAAAAAGTAAACCTTTTTCGTAAATACTAAGCTAAGGACTTAGTACTTATTTCCTGAATTCTATCTTGAAATAAGTGCGGTAGCAAGAACAAAAAAATTTTCGCAAAAAAGTCCTGCTATTTTTAGAGAAGAATAAATCTAAAAAACTAGGCCATTAATCCCATTGCTTTAATTAAGAAAAAACCTTAGAATTTCTTGCAGCAAGAATAAAGATAGAATAAGGTTTGAATAATCCTTATATACAGTAAAACTAATTTCTGATAAATCTAGCTAAATTAAGAAAAAGGGGTTTATTTTACCATAGGATAGGCAGTTATATTAAGTACTGCTAGGGAGTGTAAAGATATCTATGTTAAAGATTTAATATTAGGACGCTTTATAAACTATTTCAAAAATATATATAATACAGATAAACTAATATAAGATAAATACTTTAATTCTAAAATTTTGTAAAAGCAAAAGGGTTACCTACCCTTTTCATACACTCTGCAGTTGAAAACTCAATGCAAAGATCGTTATTTAGAAATAGATATAATGCTAACAAGATGCAGCCTAGAAGAATAGGCAACGACTTTCCTGAAGCATTTTCAGGTACTGCAAATTTAAAATTAGTAATGTAGATTCTATAGTAGTGTAGTGCCGCGTTGTTATTCCTTTATACATGGTTTACGAACAAAACTTGTAAAGGTAAAGAGCTAAGTCGAAATTTCCTGTTTGAACCAGCACAGGGTTCATACTGATTATACTTAAAAAGCTAACTTAAACAGATATGTGACGGTAGTTTAGAATGAGGATTAATCAAGCGTCCACCCTAATATCTCACCGCATTTTGTAAGTTACCTTTTACAAAGTCAAAAAAAATATAGAACTTAGGCTTGTATATCCAGTCCTGTCTTGTGCAACAAAAACAAACGCCCAAGTTAGAAGCTTTTGCTTATAGTTGAATTTATAATCCTGCGCTGATCATGATTAGCAGGATTAGCAAATTGCCTCTTGTTAAGATTAAAATAATTTTAGTTCTCATTGTATGGGGCAGAGTTTTAATACGTTCTATATTTCGAATCTTAGTTGATCTGAGATGAGGCTAGCGCCCCCCTGTGGTTATTGTAGGCAAAAGCTAGAATACTGCTTTGCTATAGAGCCGCCTAGCTTTGCGTATCCCTAGTATTTGTATTAGAAGCAAGGTCGTGGCGGACTACTACATAATAACAGTTAGCATTAATTTTAAAAATTATTGGGTATTTTATGCGGGGCCTGCCAGCCATTTCCTGTATTCACCAACAGAAAGTATGTCAACTTGCCCTCTTACAATTATCTAAAGTTTATATGTCCAACCAAGTATAAATTATAGCTACAACATGTACTTGTTTTAATACGTTTTAAGTGCTTACCTTAATGGGTATGTAATAGAAAATGCAAGAGACTAATGTTTTTTTTTATGGGCCCCTCACACAGAAGTCGCACTCCTATATTTGTAATTTTTAATAGCGATGTTTAGTAACTGTTGATATAAAAAAAATCTACCTTGCTTCACACCACACAAAATGATTACCTACAGGCTATTATTTCAAATTATTGAACAATTTATGTTAAGTTGGCCCAGCTTACTCCGGTAGTAAGCATTATGTTAAACTTAGCTTAAAAGAAAAACTATGGCTAGTTGCAAAGAAGATAGGTCATAATGGCCTGGTAGGCAAAATAATCAGACTGTTTTTTAATATTTCATCATACTCTAGGTTAAGTATAAGCGATTTTAGCTCTTATATCAAAACGCCCCATTGCGCAAGCTATCCCTTTTTTAAAGTAAATGTTAATAAATTGTATGACAAAGGTTTTTTATTTTAAACGATGCTTCTTAAACAATATTTAGGGTTTTAAAGGGGGGGAGGGTAAAAAATGGATACTATATACGGCTTTACTTAAAAAAAAAAATTCCTAAATATCTTTTGTGCGCGGATCAGAACAGAAAGAAAAGGTTGACGCCAAAGAGACTTTCCAGGCCCTTCCCGGGTCCCCAGAGAACCTCAGATTTTAAAAAGCCTCTTAGATGTTTAATTTCACGATAGTATTTTGTAGCGTTTAATCTTTTTTTTTTTCAAAACATAAAGTACAAAACTAAGGTTGAGATAAATTCCGGAATTTTCTGTGTTATAAAATTTGACAATCTTCTATTTGCAAAGAAGAAAAGATAAAATTCTTACGCTTGGCAGCAAAAATACTTACCCTTATTCAAATCTACTATTTAAACAGTTATGTAAATTGGAATAATTCAAATTATGGATTATTTATATGAAATACTTAAACTTTAGACAACTAGAATCAAATTTTTGTTTACGTGTCCCTCTAAGGTATTAACATTTATCTCGCGGATATTATTGTTAATGGACAACTTATAATACTTTAGTTTTTTCTTGACAAAATTCAGTAGTATTAATATAATTTATCTAATCCTTTGGTGTTAGTTAGAGGAAACTTTAAATGCTTATATAAATACATAGCGGCTTGGTCCGACTCTTAAATAAAAAATACTTCTGTTCTTAACTAAATTTAAGATAGATCTTATGAACTTTTAGAAAAACTGTTAAGCGTAAGCCTAGCGGTTGAATAGATCGTACATATAGGCCAATAAAAAAAGGCCTATGAATATATAAATAATAAGATGATGGTCCTAAATTATTAAAAAATAATAAAATCTTAAAGTACAATAGCTGAATTCCTTAAATAAACACCAGCATTATCAACTATCACCTAGATTAATGAATTAAAGGCAGTATAAGGGTAATTATATATTGTTAGGTTATGAATTGTAGCATGGAAAATAGAAAAATTAAAGGTAAAATATATTCATTAAGAAAATTTAAAATGTAGAGTAGTGATTATATCAGCTTCCAACTTTAGTTATACTTTACAAGATCCCAATTTACTAGTTAAACAATACCCCAAAAAGTTGCTAACTATTTAATGTAGAGTTACTTGATCTATATTAAATAACATTGGATATTTGAGTGAGCTAATTATAAAGGTGGACAAATTTAGTATTTAATTATTTTAAGCCCATGAAATCAAACACAAAACGTAGCTTGCGTGCGCTTTAATAAAAGAAACGATTATAATAATCCCGGCGCAGCACAGCAGTAAAATAATTCTTTTTATAGTAAAAAAGTTAATTCTAAATTAAATATTACTAAACTAAAATAATAATAACCCTACTATTGCTTATTCAAGAGCCACCCTAAAGAATAAATAAAGTACTAAAACAATTAGTAAATTTTTAGGGCGCGCATTTACCCTAAAAAGAAAGATAGTTATAAAGGTATTAACTTTTTACAGCAACGACCATAAAATAAGTTGTTAGAAAGTAAGGTTTTAATAGATACTTTACTCGGCCTAGCAGAAGTGACTCTTTTGCTTGAACCATCCATCAAGATTGCGGAGACCCCTAAAGCTTTTTAACTAAATTTGTATCAAGGTAACTAATACCATGGCTCAGGTAATGGAAGCCTCGAGGTAAAGTAATAAATCAAAAAGATGCACGAAAGGAAATAGACAATCCGCAGCAAGTGCCTGTTAAGGTAATGCAGTTCATCAACTAACAATGGGATGGGTGGTTAAGGGGGCGTAGCTTCGTTAAGCACGCCTTTTTTTAAGTTAATGATATAGTAGAACCTCACTAGAAAAGGTACAGAGGGTATAAATTTTTATACGATGTTACAATGGAAGTTGGTAATTAATATTACCACTGTTTAGGGAGAAAGTTCGACAGAACTTTTTCCGCTGTGTTATGTCGGCGAGGTATAGCGTCCTACCATAAATGGAATAAATAAAGGAAGATCGTTAATTATTACGGTTGTATCTAAGCCATTCGCAGGCATGCTTTAAGTAATAAATTTGTAAAAGGCAGGGTTATGTTGGACCTATACACACGCTAAATTTAATTTTATTTTTTTTGGTCCATAGTACATTAATATTACGTGTATTACTAGGTTTACCCGCTTGTTTTACCTAATGGGGCTTGCGATTTACCTTAGGGTCGATATGGAAATTAGCTATAACTATTTTATGCTAGCTGTTTCATCTTTGCTACCTATGGTATATTATTACCGGGAAATCGGAATGTCCTAATATAAATATGCTTTCTTAGGTCTTTAGTAAGTACAAGCCCAATTTAATTAAGCCATGAGTTATTTTAAGTTCAGTAATTATTTAATCATAATATTGATAACAAATTAGTTTGTAAATTTAATAAAAATCGTACAGTTTCAAAAAATAGTATGGAATTAGCTTATATCTATTGTATACTAATAATATTCTTATTTGGTCTGGTAGAGAAACTACAGGACTCCCTTCGGTTTAGCTGAGCCTATTTTAGATTTGGGTTCCATAACAGAACAACAACATTCTGGAATGTCTTTACTTTAAGAAAAAAATCAGCCAGGGAAGTAACTTTAAAGTTAGATCTTTCCGAAGACATAAGTGGATCCATTTTAATCTTTAATCATTTTAAGCAAAGCATAGTCCAGACCTTAGTATGAGAGTAGTTAAAGATAATTAAGAATCCAATATATCTACTTACAAGCCTATTCTTATTTATAACGGCCGAGGCTTATTAAGGACCTAATAAAATAATTTTTTGTAACTTCGCGCATACTACTATCTTTTTTTTTTTGCGTGCTGACGAAGTAGCCGCCAAAAAAAATACCAGCTAAAAATACACGTATACTAAGAGGTTTATTATTCAATCAGCAGCCATTGAGCTTTAAATAATACCCCGGAAATTAAGTCTCATTGCACATATAGGAATTAAATAAAAAATTGATATGAACACTTTATAGTTCATATAAATATAAATTAAAAGCGCAAAGGAGTATCTTATTAATATATATAATGGTAAACAATACATAGGTAGGTGCCAAAAAGATTTTTATTCTTAAG
>JACYFI010001849.1:0-14704 GCA_020975735.1 Ophiocordyceps xuefengensis | reverse complement strand
GCTTCCTAATGTATACGTGCTTTTTATTTATTGTTATCTGAATTGAAACAATATACACTGATTACGCTTTTTCTTGTTTTAATAATTAAAGCTCTATTCTTTTTCAAAAATTTACTATAAAATTTTATAGTTAAACTGATTTAGGCGCAAGACTCTACTTTTTTGCTCCGACAAGATTTGACTGGTTAGCCTTGTAATTTTTGTGTAACTGTTAAATTAATCTTTCCTATTTTTTACTTTCTGACCTTATATCTTCATTTACTAGTAAACATATACTTTTAATGGATTAAGTAGTTAGTCTCTAAGGTTCCTACTAAGAAATTCATTTGTGGTTGCTCTGATTGTGTTCAAAAATACATAGTTTCATTTTATCCGTTAGAATACTTAGTTAATGAGGCAATTGTTTAGATTTTCCAAGCATAAATATAACTTTTAAGGGAAGACTAAGTGGAGTTTATAACTCCTCTCGATTACTGTAAACCCTAAAGACGAAACCTTAAATGAATAATAAACAATTGGAAGGTGTCATTTTAATAGACCGCACCCGTAGAGCGGTAGCTAGCCAAGGAAAAATTTTTATTCCCTGGTGGGAAACTGCAATAATTTAGTTGTTGTCCAGGCTGTTCAAAATAAGTCTAGTCCCAAAGAACAAAGTATCATAATTATAAAATGAGATAGGCTACTTAACCATTAGGTAGATTCTATAGAAACAAAGTAATACCCATAACCCAATTTTTACATTAATGTTTGAAAACCATGTTGCTTCATATGTTAATAATGTTTCTTATTCCTGCGAAGGTTAAACCCTAGTTCCCTCTCATCTTCTGTAACCCAAAGGTGCACCATGTTACCGGTCTACTTTAGGCAGCTTGACCTGGACCTAGACCTAAAATATGTATTATGCATACCTCAGGATAAAGCTAAGGTTGAAAAGAAGCGGAATCGTAAATACCCTATAAGGTTAAGAAGCTATATGTAATGCTTTGCTTGCTTATTTTTTTCTGTGTTTTTATTTTGTTAGTCTATTGTGGTTGCAGTGCCTTGATTTTTTTTTTTTTAGACCAGCAACGTAGCTTTGCACTATAAAGAAAATAAAAGTAATCCCCCTACCTCAAGCTTAAAATTCCGTGCTAATGTTCCCGACCTTTTCCAAGATAGCTTTGCACCTCCTCTGATTATGGAAAGATGAAAAACTAAAGAAAGCGGAGGCAATGCAACTTTTTTATTGCTTGTCTGCACCAGAAGAAATCGAGTGCCGCGAGTTTACACGGCTGCCTAGCTTCTTATTTTTTGTGCGCCGTGTGGTATGTTTACATGCCGCTAATATAGCAGAATAAAATCTGGGAACCAGCAGCTGGAAGCCATCGAAGAGCAAGGTTTTTTCTTGTTTTTTTTCTATTATTCCGTATTTAATTTTCTTTGCGTACTGTCTCTGAAGAATCCTTTTACGATTGCAATACTTATAATTTTTTTTATACCTTACTTGAAATGGCTTTTTACCTTTCGTCTATCATCTTCTATAATTACTTTGTCTAATACTTTTATATAAAAACTTACATATTGTTCAACCAAAAAACAATGATACTTATCGAAGTAAACGTATTTAACGTACTTTGGTGATAAAATCGGACGCTAATTTAACAGCCAAGTGTAACCGTGACTATCTTTGAGGTAATACACCCCCTTGGTTTTTCAATGATTAATGTATAAGTTCTATAGTTAGTTTATCCTTTTGTTTTAATAGAAATATCTAATCGGACCTTTATTCCCCCTTGTATTCGGCTTCAGGATTTTTAACCAAACATAAATATTAGAACAACAAAAAGCTTGACAAAAACCCAGCCTAATCCAAAAATTAATCCAAGGTTAATCTTTTTAAGTGGTAAAATTATCTAATATTCAAAAAATATTTTACTGTAATTAAGCCAGATCGTGATATACTTAGATTTCAGTTACAAATTACTCATTTATCTTAAAGATAATATAGAAAAACAAACCTTTGTTTTATTCTACAAATATATTTTTTTACCCTCCTCTTTTGTATCTTTCAATTTTTCTATACGACCATACCCATTGATTTCAATATAATGGTGCGCTTGGTATTGTTCAGATTGTGAATAATCTAATTGAAATTCTTTGTTACACCAAATCAACCTTTTACTTCTATTAAAATCCTGCTAGGAAAATACCCATTCCTTATCTGGTAAAGATTGGTTCATTATTTAGAAAAATGATCAGAAATTCAAGGTTAAATTAGTAATATTTATCATAGTATGTTTTTAGGTTAGTTGCCCTAGTGTTTTACGAATAGCAAAGTTAACTTTGCCGGATTTCCCCTGGAAAAATGAATGGGATTTGCTCCTAACGTAAACACGAGTGGCAAAACTATTTATACAGAAGTTTTCCAGCACCCGTTAGCAAGGATTTTTTACTGAACAACCTGTAGCTTTATCCACGTCAGTCTTACAGGGTAATGCATGGGTGGACTATCAAACGATAGAATCCTAAATATTCTATAAGCATCATTAGCGGTAACCGTACCATATGTAACAAATTTAGGTTACTAGAGCTGAGCTGATATTTGTGTACTAAATTATACCGACAACCTGGCAAATTAAAAATTTATAACTCGGGGATGACCGATAAGAATCCAATACTTCTAAATTTAATAACTTTATGTTAGTGGCCGGTTGCGGTGTAATGATCGGCCTTAAGATAAGGATCTACATGCATAAAAATAGCAAGTTTCGACTGTCTGAGCAGCATTTCACCACTCACCGGCTGAAGAAGTCCTGTAGCGAATCCATTAAAACCGCGAGGGTCTTTAAACGATAAAATTTTGACGCGCTTACCCTCAGTTTGCTACATTTGTTAACTAACGTTTTTCTTTTCAAGAGTTACAATGTCATAGTACATTAATTATTGACTAAATCTAAGGTATTTTAGAGCGTTGAAGCAATATTTTTTTTTCTGTAAGGCACGCTCCGTACGTCACCAAAAAAAAATTAGGCGCCAGGACCCTCAATAATATTTTTAGTTTAAGGGTCTATATAATTTTACATCTGCCCCCTCTTAAATATATTCGTCACGTGCACTTAAACCTGACTTTTTTTTCCCCTTTTTAATCCGTTACATCTAATTTTATATAATGGAGCTTTCCCTAATAACTTTAATTGTATTTTGTTTTAAGATTTATTAGTCTTGCAGGTTAACGAGTGAAACATGCCGCCCCTGCCTAATTTCAGTATAAATTAAGAGTTATTTGGATTAGGAACTAGATACCGATTTCACTAACCAATTATCAATTTTAATGGAGTTAATAATTCCCTTATATATAAAACCGTGATATTAACTAGCTAGAATTTAAAAAAAATTAAACCTAATTACAATAAAAAAATTATTTGGGATTTTTACCTAGTACCAAGTATAGGCTTGAGAGTATATAAGGTATGCAACAACATCCCAAGATATATCTTTCATATAATTGTTTAATTTTCAACCATTTTTCCAGAATTGATCATTTGCTTACATAAAACTTTATATAGCTCAATTTAATATATAATATACAATATGTAATCAGTAATTTAGCATTCTAATAGAACACATCACGTTACTATATTCTCGAAAGGTTGGAATAAAAGGCACTACTAGGTCCATATTACCCATCTTGAATTGGGTATTATTCAGCCACTTATATAAGGAAAATAGGCGTACGGAATTTACTCTTTACTTTTCTATAAGACTAATTTGATAGTATTTAAACGCTGGCTAACTGCAAATCGTCGCCTTAAGCCTCCGGCTGCATTAAGCCTAACCTTAGCTAAAGGGAGGTAAACGAATTATTTTTTAAACCACTTTTGAGTTGTTGCTTTTATCCCTACTCCTACATTCCAGCTAAACCTTAATTAGGTTAGAACTTTCAAAACAGAGTGAGGCAACATTTAATAATTTACGGGATATGTGAAATAATCACACTAATTATTAAGCACTAACCTCGCCTAAATTTTTTTAGAAAGTTTCTTCATCTTAGACAAGTAGACAGATATATATGTTTTTACAATATAAACAATTAAAAAAAAAAGGAATAATCGCTAAGAAAAAAAAGATAGAAGATTTTTGTAGCATAACTTTACATAGTTGTTTTTTTTTCGCAAGGCACGCTCCGCACCCACACAATAAAAAAGCCGTGCATTCCTTTAGGCCTTCTTTCTCAAGAACATAAAGCCGTTGAACAAATCGAATAAAAGCTTAATATAAAATAGTACCTAAAACAGATACCAGTAATAAAAGAAATTATAAAAAGTTTACAAAATATATTAATCTTGGAACTTGTAAATTTTGGAGCTTTAGCCTACTGTAAGGCTTAGAAAAAAGGGAACAATCGCATTTTATTTGGTTCAAAAATCCCTCAGCTAAGTTTTTTTGACTTGGTAAGGATGGGGTGTGCTGTCTGAGAACCAAACACAAACAGTTATGATAGGAGACTTTTTGATTTTTTTACGATTCAAATATCTTTAAGAAAAGAATGTTGAATAATATCAAGACACCCACCGCACCAGTCTATTAAAGAGTAAGTATGAAGTTGCCTTAATTTCTTGTTAAGTATCATATGTAATTACCCAAAAATCCCAACTTTTTGATCTACTAGACCAAGCGCTCTATGTTGATAAACCCCTTTTACAAGCAAAAGAGTTTAAAGTACATACTCAATATGTTTACCATAATTGTTAGGGACTATATTTTATTTATTAGTAAGTTTAAAAAAATCTTCTGAATGTCTCATTTAAATTCTGTTCTATTTATTAATTCGATCTGGTATTTTATTGGTCTACTATGAAGTTTTTAAAAAGGTTCAGGGTTGCGTTGCTTTTTAGGTTAAAAATGACCAACCCAATTTCTCAATCGCTTTTTATCACTTTAATATTTACTAAGAAAAAATTAAAGGTATATTTTACAATAATTCAATTACATATTAAGTGCTAATTTAAACTGTAAGTTTTCGTAAACTCTGGTATTCCAGGGTTTCCTGGAGTTTATTCCATTCTAAATATACATTTTACTGTGGATATAAAAATCCCATTAAACTCCAGATATTCAGAATTTATCTTCACTTATTTATGACCTTCGGCTTTGATCTGGAGACAATTCAAATTTACAATTCTTATTTATGGCATTTTATTAGGCCAAAGTAGGTTCTTACTTGAAACAATGCCCGTCCGCATCTATAAACGCCTCCTACAACTTATATTAGAATTTAGATACTTATAATTTTTACTTTTTCTTCTATTTTAAATCAAGTTTTGAGTTTAATCAATCAATTAATCTATGCAAAAGCATAAATCTAGGAGTTCTTAAAGGACCCATTTATAACATGAAGTTACAGAATTACAACCTTCAAAGTTTCTTATGATAATACATAAAGCATTAGATCCTTTTTTTTCTGGGAAATAGCACTCCATTGCCTTAAATCTGGATTTGTATCCTTAAAGCTTTAAGGGATAGTTCTCCTTCAAATCAAAATAACTATTGTATTTGAAGGATAATGTTAATTAGCCTTTAGGGTGATCTTTCTTTCCTAGGTTCTATTATGGAGTTACACCTCCCTTCAATCAAACCTGCTACAGTAAATGAAGCAAATTATACCAAAATTTATTTTTACTAATCATTAGAAACGAAAGAGATAGAAAATAACTACTCTCTTATTTAACATGAGCTTATAACATATAAATTTTGCGTAGAAGTCCTCTGAAGAATTTTTAATAATTTCCAAATTTACAAACATCCTGCTGATAAAGATTACTTTAATTAAATACATTATCTGTTTTCCAGCAATTGCCAGAATTTGAGCCTGGCATTATTCTACCGAGCTAAAAACGGTAGTGATAAAATAAAACCCCCATAAAAATAGCTGTAAAGACTCCGCTCATCCAAAGATAACTAATTTATGTAGTAGTATACCCGGTGTTGCTCATATTAGTCTTATACCGTGGTATGAATTTATTGCCTTCTTATAAATATCTCTACCACCTGAAAGATGTAAAGCGGATAATAGCAAGTCTATCACTAGGTCCGCTTAATGGAACTTTTGTAATTCCCTGAACAGAGGAGGTATAATAGAGTTCAACCGCCCTGCTTCCACCTTCTATACAGGCGAGAAACAATTACTTAGGGTCTAAAACTCAGGGAAGGTAAATAAATCAAAACAACTTAATGTTATTCGAATGTAGGGGAATCTTGCCGAAGTAAAAACTGTAGTTAACTACTAAAACGAACTATGGTCTACTCACCCCTAGTAAGAGGGCTTGCGCTGTAGTCCTGAGGAATCCCTTGTATACAAAATTACTTTGGGTTTTCCTGCTATTTCGTTCGCATAACTATATAGTTCACTTCTTTTACTACATTTTTAATGGATCTTTTTAAGAAAATTAAAGTTAGTATGAAATTTTCCACAAACCCATTTTTTTTTATAGGCACATAGCTGTTGCGCTAGCACGAGGAGATTCCAGCCATATACGAAGTAATAATATAAAAAATATTAACTTTTTAAAACTGCATTTCTTTTTAAAATTACCTAAATTAAGGGGCAAGCCTTGATATACCTAAAAGCTAGTAAAATTAATTTTAAGGCCTTCCTAGTGAAACAAGTCTTTATAACTATTCATTGCCATTTTTTTAGCCATTCATTTTAGTTTCCTATTTTTTTGCTGCTAGCCACGCAAGCTACGATGGAGTTGTTTTTTATCAACAATATTGTTTCATCCCCATAGTTAATCTCAGATGTTATATTCATATAAAGGATATCTATCTAAAAATATCTTTATCAATTTTGAGATAGTGATGGTTTATCTACCATAATACAATAAGATAAATCACTCTTTACCCTTTAGATTTCTGTGTTTTAGTTGTTTAATTCTTTCCACCATTAAATTCAACTTTAATAATTATTTAACACTCTCTAGTTTGGAAATTATAAGGATAACACACAACTTAAGGTAGTTCTATTCATGTCAAACCCTATGCATAGTTAGTATCAGTTTGTCTCGAAATAAGAATTTCCATTTTAGATCTATCAACTTTTGTTTTCAAGGGCGTGGATTAACGTAAAAGATTTCTTGTTTAAAAAGGTTAAGGATAGTTTAAATCTTTATTGTTCTAATAACGAGATTCTACAATCGATATAATATCACTGGATAGATCATAAATTTTTGAGTTTTTTTTTTTATTTTACCATTTCCTCAATAATAACGAACTTATTTAAATCTCGCTTTATGAATGATCGTTAATATTCAACACTATCTTTAATTTCATATCCAATTGAGGCTTGCATATTTGTTCTTAAGTAAGCCGTGTCAAGGCATACGAAAATTAAAGCAGAAAACGCAAAAATTTCTTAAAGTAATGGTTAATTATGTGACCTAGAATTTTATAGTAAGTTTTAATGATATTATAATATTTCGAAAATTTTAACGGTTCAATCCCATCTAATATTTACCTTTTTGCTTAAATCCACCTGCAAGAATTAAAGACAATTTTTTATTTCAATAGAGCATTCCCGTAAAAGGCGGAAACGTAGGAAGGCACATTTTTTTATTTACTTAATTGGCTTGGGATCTCTTATCCATAACCTTCGGTGTCGAGTCAGAACTAAAAGGCTTTCCTGCCTTTTATCTTTATTCGGCCGCTTTGTTTCCTTTATGATGTAAAATAAAGCTCCATACGAGACCCGTCTTTTCACTAATATGATTTTATTGGCTTTTTATTCAAAGCCCTTGGCTTTGTTTTGCGATATCGGGACCCTACCTATTAAACGCGCAAAAGGAAATTACCAAATCAACCTATTAAGGTGGGCCATAACCTATAAAAGAAAATCATCAAAATGGGCGTAGCGGTTACAATTACCTTTATTATACAACTAGCGTTAATTGAATATGATTGAACGCCCCTGTCCACTAACGTTCCTTAGTCCTATTAAGACTGAAAAGCTGTACCCAATAATCCTGAACAATAAAGCAAATATTAAAGTATAAAGTTCCTTATCTTTTAGCCGAGTCTAGGTGGAATTACAATCATCTTTCCCATAACATAGCTATTTCAGACCTTAAAATTTCTAGAGCGATAATTGTTTCTCATTTTTTGTTCATTTCTTTTTTCTGGTTTATATTGAAACATTATACAATAATTTTGCGGTATAGCCATTTAAATGTGTTATTATCAGTTTAACAATAAAAGCAAATTAAGTCAACTTTACATTGGGAAGATGTTTGTGATACCTACCAAATTTGCCGATTTTCGTAGACTATTTCGTATATTATTAAGCTCTTCACAAAGATAAAATTCGAAATAATACCCCCCACTTTGATACTTTAAAATTGCCCTCAAACGAAGTAACTAAAAATTTGCGCAAGGGCTCATTTAATTCTAGTAAGATCATATATTAAGTTTTTAATTAATATTCTAATATATATATGATTATAAATTACTTAAGGTTCTATATTAAAAACCTTCATTTCTGATCAGTAAAGAAGATTATGGAGGAATTAGAACCTTCAACTACATGATTTGAAATCAAAGTGTAAATCCATTTACAAACATAATCTTTTTAATATTTAGTGTAATTGATTCTTGATTAAAAATTAAATCTTTATTAGAGTACGTTGAGAAAGAAATTAAAAACAAGCCAAAGTATTCTGTTAGATTCTAATAGTTTTAAATAAATAAGTTTATTTAATCTTGCATTATAGGTCTATTAGAGTATTTTCTATTATGCGCTTTAAAACAGAACTAACACTAGAAGTAAGAAAAATAATAGAAACTGTACTGATTGTCCCAGTTCTATAATGGACTAATCAGACTATTCGCTTAAGCTCCTAATTGCATTAATTACAAGAGATTTTATAACAAATTACATAGAACATTTTTTGCTTTATAGTTCTGATTGTAAAAACATTTCAGTTTATACCTAATCCAGCCTTGAGGTAGGTAACTCAAATATTAAGATAAATGACTTAAACATGCTATCAAACCTAACTAATTTACTTAGGTATGAGAACTTTAATATAGAGCAAATAAAAAAGCGTACATAACATATCATTCCGGCACTCATAAGCAGCAGGTTGTTTGCATAGGATTTTATGCCTTATATAGGGTTACACGTATCCCAACACATTTGCCATTAAGAAAGACATGCCCTACTTAGAACATAAAATAAAGATGAAATTATAGTAGTACATCCTCTAGCAATAAGTAGTAAGAGGATCAGGTAATAATCTTTGTAGAACAGGTACCCCTAAAAGGAGTTTACTAGACTTCCGAGCCGATCGTGCACAGCTTAATTAAATTGCATTAGGTCTACATGTCTGCTATAAACAACAAGGTAATACAAAGTGATCAGGACAGGGTCTGTTTAAAAGTGCGTTATTGTGACAGGAAACCTACTCGAGAAGACAATTATTAAATGGGGATGGATAATTTTTAATTTATACTTTTAATCTATTCAGATATTTTTAGACACTATTGGTCTTAAATTTTTTAAGCGCGCCTTGAGTGTGAACAAGCCAGCTCAATCCCTTGGGGCTCGCAGCAGCATGCACCTTTCAAATTAGGGGTTATCGTGTTAGAGCTTTATTTGTTGGTAGCACTCACATTATTAGATCGATGAACGTTTTATTCTGTTTTCAACTGACTTGCTTGGGAGAAAAGTACAATAAAGTTCCGCACAATATTTGAATTAGAGGTGAGGTATCGTATTATAATGTACCTTTGTAATTTTGCCCCTTTTGCCCTAAAAAAAAAATTTATTATTTTAAGGAGCCCGTATTTCAAGGTTTTAGGATGTTTTAATTTTTATACGCGCATGCTATTTTCTAGATTTTTTAATCATGTATGATTAGAATGTCCTCTTAACCCTTATGCAAAAGGGATGTAACCATTAAAAGAAAAAGATCAGATTTATAACCGTTTGTAATATCAAGACTTCGAACTAACAACTAAATGACAGTAGTTATGAGTTAGTTACTAGTTTTTTGTAGTACATTTAAATCTAATTTAAATGCCTCTAAAATAACATTATTTGCATTCATTTTTTTAATTGCAAAAACAGCATCATTATTACGTTCTTAAGCAAAAATGAAGCCTTTCCGACAATGTACATCCTAATTATTCAAATTTTTGAAAGAAATTGTTTCAATGTGTAACAGTATCGGGCAGCTATAAGGAAGTTTAAACACATCTTAATAAGTTATACCTTTAGGTTGGTATTCAGTATTTGTTTTATTATTATTTTTAAGATAATTAATGCACTAGCTTAACATAGAATTCGATTTACTCTTGTTTTCGGTTAAGAAAGAATATATCTTTATGAAATAGTAAGGAAAATACAATAACTTCTTTGTAAATTCCAGTTCTATTTTTTACTAGATGTTACGCTGTGGGCTTTTTCAATCTTAATATGATTATACAACCTAGTTAAAAAAAAGAAGAATTATACTTCTAAAGTAGAATATCTTCTAATTGTAAAAAAAATGTCATTTTATTGTTATATATCCTTAGTTGTCCTAAGTTTATTTGGGTATATAAACTCATCTTCCATGCTAATAAGCCTACCTCAAAAAAGCTACTAAGACGTAGGGGGAAAGTTAATATAAATCTTTTTATCAATTTCTTACTATCTTTTTTTAAAGCGTTTTTATGGTACATCGCCTTTATTTGAGGCAAAATACTGATAATAAACTATCAAACAAAATAGCGGCTAAGTCAACTGTAACGTGTATTTCGTTTGACTCTACCTACCGTCTTGCGTCCATATTCAAGGTATTAGCACCTTAATTTAAGTTTAGTTTATAACCTGTGGCACTTCATAGGCCATTTGACCCGATAAGGTAAAACGAGTAATACTTAACTTTTAATATAAAAAAGCTCGTAATATCTTTCCTTGTTCGAATTATACTTTTATCTAAAAAATCATGGAATAAAAAAGTTCCGACTGTGCATTAAGCAGCGGTTTCAGCCATCCTACTAGTGAACCCACCCTGTCCGCGATTTCTATGAAGAACCGCACCATCTTGTATACAAAGTTAGTATATTATTGTCGTTCACTAGTATACTGCTCAAAGAAAATTATTTAGATTTCTTCATGACCCCTGCAGGTCTATTCTCTATAACAGGTTTATTTTGTTTCCATAAATTCATAAAAACTTTATGCTCACAGGACGATAACTATTAATATTTATATTTTATATAATCGAACATTAAGCGTCCCTTGTTAATAATTTTATAGGACTTTTTAACGTTGTTCGTTGGGATAGTTTTTTAGTTGAACACTTTAAAGCTATTCCCTGGTTGTTTCAACGTATACTGATTACATTCCCAATAAACTTATTTATTGAATTTGTGTTAAAATAATTTGATTTAGAATATTCCTTTTCATTATTTAAAAATCTCCCTGTTCTGGTTATAATTTACAACTTTTCTTATTTGAGCGTGATGTCCCCATAAGACTTCATTGTTTTATAACAAAGGGCTTTACCTCTTTTTAAATCTCCCTTAATTTGTTTTTCTACGTTGTGTCACCTATATTTTAGCTTTAAATTTTTTATTTAGTTCTCTGTAATGTTATGACCCAAAACTAGATCTCAGCTCAGTATTAAAATATATTATAATCAGGGTAAAGAGACTTCTATATAAAAGTCTTCCTAAAGTTTAATAATATATCTATATTTTTCTTCTGATTTAACTTTTTTCAGGAATAACTCTCGAAAACAATTGACTACAAAAGGTAGCTATACCATATTTTTAGGAACTAAATTTTTCAGGGCTTTACACCAACTAAATAGACTTAAATGGATTATGTAAACCCTAGAATTTATCTTCCCTGGTAGAAAGCAAATCCTAATTATTAATAAACTTCAAGTTTTTTCCATTTTAAAATTCCATTATATAATAGCACTAAGTCCTTAGTTTTCTTTTAGGCTAGAATGTTTTTACGACAGAAATCTCACCTAACATTACCAATCAAATAAATACAGGTTAAATATTTTTGGATCTTAAAAAGTTCGTTATTGTTCTTTCATTAGGATGTTTTAGATGCAGGAATAATATCTTTATTTGTTGATGTCTTTAAATTATTTTTTGCCTTATTATAAGAATTAATAACTCATTTTGGGCCCATTTAAAGTAAACTCCAAGAAACCTGTACCTATCATAAAGGTATAAGATATAGCTTCTATTACTTCAAGCAATGTTCTAGGAAGCTCCATATGAGCGTAATAAAACCTCACCCTATGTGCAAAGTACACTCAGAAAAAGAAATGCTGAACGCTGTATTACTGTTGTAAATAATCGAATAAAGTCAACCGTTGGATACGTCACGCATTATTATGCTTCACAGAATTGAAGCTCTCACTAATCTTAGGGGGTTATAATGCATAGGTTAAGGTTATCAACCTGAATTATTTTGTATACTGAAACAAGGCCCTAGTAATGAACCCAAAATTTCATAGATAATTTATATGGTCTTGGTTGCGATGATCGGATTAATAAGCGTTAGACTAATTTTTAAAGAAAAAGGAATGACATCTTTAATAATTCATATGTTGGTTGTTTTTTAAATCTTTAAACATAAATTAATGATAAACTAATATACACTAACAACAACCTAACCGATGGACTTTTATATTTAGACTAATATAGTTTAAGTAACACACCAAACTGCTTGCATTAATATCTTCATCGTTGGCGTGCTTAATGCTGCAGGAGGGCGCCACACTCTGTACGCCCCTACGGATTGGTTATTTTTAACTAATATTTTAGGCTGGTATTTAAACGTATAAAAAGTATTTTTTCTTTCTTAAAGCAAACCTAAACATTTTAACTTAATGCATTTCAAAAAATATATCCTTTTATTAAATATTTATTACTGCAAAAGTTTTTTCAAATTAATTTCTTGCATTTAAAACAATAAAGCTAGTGCAGCAAGTCCTACTAACTCTGTTGCACCAAGGTACTTTATACTTTAAGTTACAAAAATGATTAACGTGTCGGATAAGAGGAATAGGGTTAATCTACCCACCCGTCTAACGTCGAATATCCTTAAGGCATTTACACATGTTGCTGTTTCTCAACGACATAAACTTTACAATGAACCTTTTTTAAGCCCGTCAAGGGCTAAGTTTTCTGAACTTTTATATTCTATCATAATTTCAGGCATCTAATCTGAAATCAACTTTTTGGTTCTTTTGAATTCCTTTTACCCTTTATTCCTTCTGTAGCTAATAGACATTGTGATTTCATTTTCTTTTCTTTTCTCTCCTATTACTTTTGTCTTTTTACATACTGCAATTAACAGTATCCGTACATTTTTCTCTTTTCACTCCTTCTACCTTGTCTTTTACAATCTTCATATTATACCATTCCTTTTTGGATGCAGCAGAATACATCATGCTAAATCTGACTTGCTACAGAATCATTATCTGAATCCTTGTAGCGAACAAAGCTGCTCCAGATCAATTCGGGTAGTGAACTGAATGAGTTGAGCATAATGGAGCGGGTGGTTGAATGGTCCCCAGTGAGTGGTGAAATCGGGGACAAGGGGTGCAAGAGGTCCAGCTTGTGAGGAGAGTTCGAGGGCCCGTCAGCACCCCCCCTCTTCAGATTGTGTTTTAAGTTGACGCCCCGATCTATGATACTACTTCGTTGCCTGGTTCAGCTTGAGTACGCTTCCTGTCTGCTAGCTTTGCCCTTAAAGGGAATTATTAAATAATCTCCAATTCTCTTTTTTTACAAGGTCTTGTCTGACTACTTCGGGGCACGCGAACGTCTCAGGAATAAAATTAGCGGTCTGTTATCTTAGTCATTTTCTCTTCTTTTCCTTTATCTAAGCCTCCTTGTCGCCCGGATTCATAGTTATTGCTGATGGGGGTACACTTTAACTCGATGAAAAAAAGGTTGTGGTAGAGGAAAGATTTTCTTATCATAAAACCCACCTATGGATTGAAGTTATACAATAACAAGGTGCTTTCGTTTCATATTAACATTCGTGGACTACTAGCCCGAACCTCAGATTTCTTTTTGATTGTACCCTGGATGACCAACACTTTTCTCGTTCAGCTTGATATACTATAAATTTAGAGTTAGCTATTTAGAACTGATACACAAAGAAGACTATAACTTGCAAATCAACTAGTCAAAACAATGTTGGGCGAAAGTATATATTGATAAACGTAATAACAAAATCTTAATAAGATAAAAGGAGTGTAAATCCTGGCTTACGACTCCCTTTACTTTAAATTAATACGCTTTTAATCTTATTGATTGTTACACTCTCCAATACATAGAAGACCTACTCATTCTATCTACCTTGTGATCTATAACTTTAGTTTGGTTTGAACACCATCTAATCTAAAACTGTATACATAAATCTTTATCTTATGGAAAAAGAACTGGTAAGGAAAACGTCTTGGTTAAAAAACCCAAATATTATAGTGCCGTAAGACCTAGAGTAACTTTTGAAAGAATGTGATATAGCACTAGGTATTAAATTCAGGTGATATGACAATAGCCAAAGTGAAATAAACTGCGAATCATTAAAGGTAATTAGGTTCAAAAGTAAAGAGGGTTACATAGCAAAACTCGTTCTATTTAATATTTCATGCAAGGGTGAATACATGAATAACTATTATCTGTTAATATGATCCAGACCCTAAACCCC
>JACYFI010001848.1:0-11530 GCA_020975735.1 Ophiocordyceps xuefengensis | reverse complement strand
CCTTATAAGGAATAATTAAAAATTAGAAAAGTGGTAGAAATTAGTGACTTGTGCATCATTAGCTGCTATCACCTTTTGCTGTAGGGTGCTGGCTGCCATATAGCAGCAGGCAACCAGCGTCTATTTATGAGGGCCGTTATGAATTAGTTAATTATCATAGCTCTCAGCTCCGTAGGTAAGCACCTTAGTAATGTTGATATAAAGGCCGACAAATGAGAAATTTTTATTAGTTATAGTATTTATAAATACAACATTATATAAAATTCTATCACTCTCCTTAATTCAAATTTGAGAATTATGTGAATGTAAGACAACATATTCATATAAAGAAGTTTTTTTTGAATGAAAATTACATCAAAAAATAATGGTCTGAGTTTGGTTGATGGTCTCTTGTTGAATGCTGTCAAGTGCTTGGCCACATGCTATCGTACTTTAAATATTCTATAACATAGTAACAAATAACCAAAAGGTTATTGCATTAAAGAGTAGGAGTATCACAGTGTGAGACTATAAAGATATAATTTGCCGCCCTTGAAAGAAGGTAAATCCTTCATAATAAATAAAGGGGTACAGTTTTGCCTGACTTTAAAAAGGATGTAAATGATCTTCGGAATAGGTAGTTAGTTAAAGGTATTGACTTAAACAGGCCCAACACCTCAGTTAGTAGATCTGAAAGGTTGACACCTGACATCATAGTGGACTGAAAAAAATCTCCCAATGCAAATTAGTTACAAGCAGTGAGGAATTTTTGGTCCAATGGCTAAACGGCGAAATACTGGCAACCTTGGAGAAGTGGGACATGAGTCCTATTTTGTACAGGTCCTAAAAAATTCGATCTAAGGATTAATTAAAATGAATAAACTTGTTTTATATATTGATAACTGGACATTGTTAGATTGTGCTTACTAAATACGTGCCAGCAAGTCCGCGGTATACGAAGAGGACTAGGTATTTTCATCTTACACTGGGTTTAAAGGACCTAGACTAGTCAATATGCTATATAATGTTAGTATTTGACTAGAGTTTTATATGAGAGGGGAGAACTTAGGAGGAGGATGGTGAACAATCTTAATACCAGAGGGGACTCGGGTTAAGGCAAGGGCACCCCCTTTATCGTAAGAAACTGAGTTGGAGGGCACGAATGGAACCAGACGAACAAAACAGGATTAGCTATACCAAAGGTAGTCTTTGCAGTAAATAAATGAATTGCCATAGATTAGGATGAAATACAATTTATTAATGTTTGTTCGTAGTAACAATTAATATTTAAATATTCTATGAGTCTATAAAATGAAAGTGTAAGCGTTCCACCTAAGAGCTATATAGCACCAGAACCTTGTAAATCACTAAGACCCGTTGTCTACAAACGTAGGAAGTAGGTGTGGATACATCGATAATCCTCGAAAAAACCCTTTTACCACAATTTTGATAAATAATATTATAGGGATTGCACGAGCTGTTTTCAGGTTAATGTTGTGAACTAATGGTTTTCATGGTGTTAACGAAATCGCCTGGCTTTCTATTTTTGGATGGCGGCTAATAATAAAAAATATTATTATAGAGTAAAAGGTTGGCTTACTACGATAAGTATATTAGATCCTTGGATAATGGGATAGAAACAGGGGACCAAAGGACAAGTCATCATGGCCTTTATGTGCCTAATAGAAAGTGCCACCATATTCCTCTTCTTCGAGCTAGGGTCTCCAAGTACGGACGGGATCAACTAATCAAATTCCGCGCGGGAACGCTTTTTAAAGATGTTCTGGGGTACAAACCATATAACAGAAGTATTTGAGATTGCCTGAAAGTAATATCAGGTATGTATATAAGTCAGAGGATGATCCGAAAGAGCAAATAGGTATCCGCGGTCTAAGTCAGACAGGTTTAAATTGTCCCGCCAGCCCAAAAACAAACTTGTAATTGTTTAAACAGAGCAACGAGTGAAACGTAGTTATCCTAAATAATTTAGTATTAAGGTGTACTCTAACTCGGGTTTCGAAAGAAATTTACAAATTAAAGCCCTTTCTAAAAAATATCCTAGTAAATTTAATCCAGCACGTTAATTTATTTTCACTATTGCGCGGTTAGGGATCTGGTTTCTAGTAGATTAACTAACCTAACAACCCCTGTATTGTTAAACTAGGGTTTTTTGATGCAAGGGGATCTTTTTTCCATTATTTGACAAGAAAAATCTAGATAGTTTTCTTAACATATTGGTGAAGGCTAAGAATTAAGGTATTAGTTTAACAAGAAAGATTTAGATACTTTAAAGGTGTATTCAACTATTTTTAAAACGGGAAGGGTCTTTATAGGCTAAAGATGGTGAAGATTAGTTCTTAAATTGTTATAACATCATTGAGCAAATATCGACTTTAGGTTATAACCAACATTTGATAAACTGATCCCGTTATAATTAGTAAAAAATATGCGGACTACCTTTTGATTTAAGGAAAGCCGGTGTTTTACATCAAAAATAAGTAACATTTAACAATGAAGGTTGCATGAAATATGTATCAATTAAAGTTCTATAATAAAGGTTATCTGGATGAATTAAGGAAGCTTACCCAATATAATGAAGTATCTAACCCCTAGTGTCAGAACTATATCATACCAGACTGACAATGATTTGCCTGGGTGTTTACATCGGGGGTGAAGGTTGTTTTTATGTGTTAAAATCTTGCAAAATCTCCCTTCGTCCAAAATCCAGGATTTGGAGTACAATAATATTCCCAATTCAACCTTTCAAATAATAGGGATGAAGCCCATAATGGAAGTGTTACCTTTTGGCCCTATTTCCGGGGTGCTGGTATATTAGTGAAGGATGGATAAAACATTGTGTATTTTGTAAGAAATCTCCTAATGTTAAGTATAATAATACCATTTCTTTTAACTAACCATAAGGTAGTAGGTGTATAAATTTACCAAAGCTTACTTAGCATAGGAATGGGATAGCAGCTGAAATAGACTTAAGGTAAAGGTCCTATTATCTCCTCCAGGGTTAGAGAACTTAAATGATAAAAAGCGGGAATGAATCTAAAAGAGTATTATAAGGGTGAGTCTGAATAAAATTAATTAAATAGTGTAAGTCATAATAAATTTTGATAAGCCATGAGACAAGAGATGCAAAGAATGTAGAATTTAAGTAATCTCAAAAAGAATAGGAAAAAAATTTAAGGATTGTAGCTGTAAAATTCGACTACAGAAAGTAATATTACTAGTAATCGTGAATCACCAATGTCAGGTGACATCAGGACATCCTCGGTTTTGGTTCTACACTCGTCACATGCTGAAAAGAGCTTAAGCAATAAAGTGTCTTTCTCTTAGTAATTTAGTAAAAAAAAAAATGGTAGGGGTTTTTTTCGGTGTTTAAGATATGGTACAATGAAAGCGACCATAAGCTGTCTATTATTGGGAATCTATTCGGATAATGCGCGTCTATTAGTGGTTAAGTCGGAAAGTACGGTTCCGTGTAGTGGAAAGTTTGCACGGGGAGATAACATAAACAGATTGTGAATAGTTATCTCTTATATAAAGGGGATGGCGTTTCCTTCAATCGGGAAGAACGGGTGAGCTGTAACTCGATAGCCTAGTGACTTTTACGAGCTTCAATTCTCCTGTCTCCACACTCTCATTGATATGTTTCTGATAATTAGTAACCTTTAACTGGTAAAGGGTTATCCTGTCACGATAATAGATTATCGGTTTCGACTCCGGAATCAATTCGAATATTTATAAATAAATATGAGAGGATGAGTTTGGGTCAGGATAATTGTCTTAAAAGTACCCAGATAAGTTTTTCTAAGTTCCTTTCTGACTTTCCTAATTCTGTATTCTTGTTTTAGTACTAAAATTTATACCCTTATGGAAGGGGTAAAAGGTCCTAAAAATCTACAAGCACTACCAGACCTGCGGATGGGCGAAGCCACGGGTCTCTTCCAATATATATTTAAAAATAGCCTTCTTGGTACTGGCGCTCAGCTGTCTATGTTTTATTAGCCTTTGAGGACACGTAAAATAGATAAAGGATTCCGCTTCATTGAAGATCTGCCAAAGCTGGCTGTTTTTCGGGGGGGGGGAATAAAGGAAAAAAGCAACAACACAACAAATAAAATAGAAAGAACTTTGATAGGTTTTGAATCTTTAAGCCTAAGTAATAACAAATGAGCTTATAGGATTAGCCAGCTCAGAATAAATTTTTTTGTTAGTGAGTCCCGGCCATATCCAATACCCTTTGTTCAATATTAGGCAGGCTCAATAAGTTTAATAATAATAGAGGGTAACTTGGCTTTGCGTTTTTCGCTTCGGACGCAAGACTAATTGAATATGGAAACAGTGGCTAGTAGTCAAGGTAAACATTTACGCTAAATTGTATCTTTGTGATTTTTAGTTGTTCGAGTCACCTTTTTTTACTGCTTTCAAAAAGACTAGAAGACTAATTAAAATTTTACAATTTCATTTTAAGGATAGCTTTTATTGGGCTCTTAACGCTTCTTGTTTAGTATATTTTTCGTTATGTCGCTCTGAGGCCACAACCTAGGGATAGTCAGCCCCCTTCCTAAGAAAAACCCAAGGATAAAATTATTTAAGCGCAGGCATGTTAATGTGGAAAGTCCATCTTATGTATTATGTTAACACCAACCAACAGCCCAAAAGCACAAATTTAATACTCTAACACCTTCAGGGGGTTAAAACACAAGTAACAAACTGTATTTTATTTTGCTTGCTGTACTTTTTTTCTTGCTCTCAGTCAGGATTACACAGCAAGCCTGCTTCTAAAAAGAGATAATAAATAGATTCTGCCTCTACTAGTATCTTATACATAACTTTTGTATTTTGTGAACCCTTTATAACTCACTGTAGATTTCAGGGAGCTTCGTGGCCAGATGTGTTAAATAGCGCAAGCTTATCCTATTTCTGTTTTTATGCGAAGCTCATAAGCTGGATTATCTAACCTTGTTTAGTATCCTGGTGAAGCACCCCTATATTTATACTTCAAAATTAAAAATAGTGAGCTTTAGCATATCAAGCCTTTCTTCGGCTTAACTCTTGTGTGACTAACAGCCGTGACCAAGCTTTCTATCCTGGTGGTGGTGCTTTACAGGAAGGCGTTGGCTTGCCATATAAAGATCGAAAAAATAATTTTTTATAGCTAAGCCGTTGCAAGGCCACAGAAAAAATAAGCATAAGCAACAACCGCACTGTGCTGGTATGTTTTTCCTTATGCAAACGTAAAAAAGGTAAACAGCTTAAGATAATACTTAACATTTTGAGCTAAATTACAAGCTTTTACAGCTTTACGTAAAAGCGCGTTACCTTGTAAATAACGTTGTAGAGATTGTTCGTATTCATCTTTAGAAGGCTTTTTAACAAGTAGAATTCATGGAATCAAAAATGTTGGTATTTTTTGATCGATTTATACAGTGACCATATTTGGTCCCCCGAAAGTAATTTCCAAGATCATCCTTTTCGTTAGTTTCCCTTCCCCTGTGCCATTCTATACTTAGCATTTCTTTATATGCTTACATAATGTGCATTATCTAGCATCCTTTTAATAAATAGGTTAGATTGCCTTCTATATAGGCTTTAGTTTTACTAGTAATTGCATCATGACCATTATGGTTTTGAGGATATAAATCTTTAGAAGGGTATAATATCTTCGTGCCTTGATTTAAAATTTAACCACAGATGGCTGGGAAAACGCTTTAAAGGGCGACCATGCAGGAAACGGAGATGACGGATAAAGTTATCTTCTCAGGTCCTTCAGAGGACTATGGGTTAAAGATTTAACTACGTTAATTCAAACTATTAATAAAAATTATAGGTTCAACATAAGATCAGTAATATATTTTATCGTTAAACAATACTTGGCTAACCTATGAAAATATAGGGCAAAGTTAGTAATTAGTTTAATTTAAACTAAGTACTCTTAAGTGGGAGAATCTTTAAAATAGTTTACACTAAGGAAAATATAAACATTGACTGCTAATGAACGGTTTGGGGTATTTATTTGCCCGGCTTAATAGAAGGTGACGGGGTGAATTATTATTAAAAAAGTGATCTACTAAAATAGATTTTGTACCTTGCGAAGGCTAGCCTCAAAGCCATCAACCCATGATGAAAATTCCCAATAAATTCTTAATTCCCAAGGTATTTTTATGAAGAAAAACACGATTGGGTCTGTAATATTGTATTAATTTAATCCAGAAGAGGATGTAATAAATGTATTATAAACTAATCAAAGGTAAATTTTGTACCCCCGAGATTTACTAAGTGTTTACTAAAGCTTTAGATAACTGCTTAAGATAATGGCGGAGGCTGAAAGTGCTGTTTTTCAATTTAAAAGCTTACTGCTCCATTGAGTACAACAGCGTAGACTCTGGAATGAATCGACATAGCGGGGAGTTCTGTCACTGAGGACAAGTTTTTCTATAAATTCTTGCGTTAAGAAGTATGAATTCTCGAGGAAGAAACAATTTCGTTATTTTCTAATTAATAATTTATTCCCCTAGCTGCATAGCCTAAGGGGGCCTGTATTGGTTCACCTAACCACCAAACGGCCACAATTAAATAGAATTAATTAAAGAGTCTAATGTTCATTGAACACAGTGAGCAATTTTTTTCCAAGGTATTTGAAATAATTATAAAGGTAGAAAAATTATCCTATTTTTCCAAGACCAGCAAAAAAAGGTTTTATTCTATACCCATCTGACAGAAATCACTACCATTATAACTTTACATATTTAACTAACATTTACCTTTAATGAACTAGAAACCATCTAATTATTTATGTTTTATAAATAAAGGATTAAATAATAGTAGGTAAACGTTAAGCACATGAAGAGAACTTGAAGATACGGTTTATAAATAATCTATCTATAGGATCGTCCAGAGTCATGAATTGGAGACCACCCTTAAAACATTATTATAGGTATTAAAAACAATAAAACAATACGCTTTTTGTTATTTTTCACCCATAAAATCAGAAGCTCTGGCTGCTTTGCAGCAGCAGATATTTTTTGTAGAAATTGGGAACTGTACTAGTACCAAATAACACTACGTAATTTCTTAGTATCGGGTTTTTTTTATCTTTAATGACGTATTTTAGGTAACCACCTCTCCGCTGTTACATAAAAGGGAATTTAAAAGTTTAGGTGTGATATTATTTAATTAGTATCTGAAGCCTTTATTTGTTTCCTAGTGCTATTTTTGAGCTTATTTCCGATTAGTAAAGCACTCTGGATAGGGACCAACTCGGGGGGGAAACCCCTAAAGAACTTTAAATAACGAGCTATTTATTTTGAAAGATTTTGGTAGTGGTCTCATTAATGATGATGAGAGTTCATAGTTAATATTCCATTAAAATTCTTGGCCTATCCAAGGAATGGGCTTATCGCGGATCTAAACCAGATTAGCTATTATTTCTGTAAAAGCAGGCAACCGGACCAGGGATGGTTCCTCAAATATATTCGTAAAATTATTGTAGGTGTTGCTCTAAGTGCCCAAGGGGAAAACTTGGTTTTTAAAAAGTCTCCATAAGAGGATATTTAATACTATAACTTTACCCGAGTCTTTTCGCACAAAAAAATGTAGACATAAAAATATTCTAGTTTAAGACAAATACTACAAACACTCATATTCTAGTAAATCTCATTATTTAAATCAACCTTCAGCATTAATCCTTTATTTATTCCTGGGTTTACTGATGGAGAAGGAATGATTTTTAAGGTGTTTAGCTCAGACTTCTAAATCAAGGGTAGTTATAGAGTAAGAAAGCTTATTTCAGGTGCGTCTACCCGATATAAAAGGATAATAGCCTTATTAGAACAAATTCAGATTGGTTTTCGCTGTAGGTTGAAATCACCAAAATTAGGGGGCGGAATCGTACCAATTTAAAGATTCTGTTAGAAAATTTTACAATTTAATAATAAATCACATTTTACACAACTATCCCCTTATCTATACTCGAAGCATGCCGGGCAATTTACTTTTTTAAAAGAAGTTAGTTAAATTTCGGATTGAAAAACGTCATACATCGTACATTGGAAGGCTAAATTAAAGATTATTATCTATTAAGCTTACATTAAATATGAACAAATTATCTGATGCCGTTAAGCTTACTTTTCCCTAGCCACTTAAACCAGTTAGTCGCTCCCCCAAAAACGTAATTTCTTTTGATTTTTAAACTGATAAGTGGTTTATACAGACGCGGAAGGTGTTTTTTTTACTAGCATTAAAAAAACACCCCTGGATCATAAATTAGGATGAAACAGATAAATATAAGATTTGTTTTTCACCTCAACAAGTAAAAGGCGATAAAAGACTTTTAAGAAAAAGTCTTAATATCTACACTAAGTGCGGTAAGATATATATCTAAAATTCGATTGTGGGGTAGTTAAATAGTGAAAAATTACTAATGTTCGTAATAAAAATTAATAACCTATATTTGAAGAAATTAAAATTACATCGAGTTTATAAAATTTAAAAAATTACGAAGATTTTTACAAGCGGCTTTACTTATGGAAAAAAAAACCCATTAATTAGGGAGAAGTGTTTAGATGATTAAAATAAAAATAAAAAGGTAGAATGAATATAATACATCTTGTATTAATAATAAGATTTCTAGAAAATTTAAAAAACGTCTACTAAAGTGATGCCTTTTATTAGACCAACAGTAGAATTAGGAGCTCAATGAGCCTTCCTATGGGTTAATCGAACCTGATTAATCCTTATCGATTAACCTTTATTAGATACAGTAATATTGATAATGCTAGTGGAGCAGCAATTACGTTCGCCCCACACTCTTTTAATTAAAGGGAATAGAAAAGGAGCTTTAGAGGTTACAAAGTTTTCTGACAGTAGTATTTAGCCTTAGTATTCTCTGTGCTTTCTAATGACGTTTACCTTTTTGTTTCTTATAAAAGTGTTATAGAAATATATTGTTTATATATTATTAAGTAGTTAAACCATTTTAAGTATTGAAATATTATATCAAACTGGGCTTGTAAACCTGAAAATCCCATATAGCATTTACAATATTTAGCTGCGGCCAGACAACTGGTTAAAAGATTTTATAGTACAAAATCAAAAGAATTCAAGTCTTACCATCTTTTGAGTAACAGAGTTTTTTCGGATTGGCCTAAAGGGAGTTTTTAGTCTTAAGCTCAAGAGTCGTTCTAACGTCAGCCTATAATGTACCACCTGAAATTAAAAAGAAGTTACATAAATAAGAGATATCTTAATTACTAACGAAAAATTCTACTTTTTTATTGGGGGATAGGTTCAATTTAATGACGTAGTGTAGATAAAATCAGAGCAAAGTATGGTGGTACCCAATCCGCCTAGGATTTGGCAAAAAATTATACCCTCTTTTTTGGTTGAAAACCTTTATTGACGTCCAAAAAAAGAGCAGATATCTCTTCATTAAAACAAGCATAAATTTACTTTTAACAGGTAAAGCACGCTCTGAATTTGAAGGTATGTATGAGCTTATAAATAATCAAGGTGGATCTATGCACGAATGCATGTCGATAAATTAAAAATTCGTTTCCTAATTTTGAAATGTGTACCACCCTTAGTATTGATACACTGATATAAAGTCCAACTGATTTTTGTGGATTTTGTAGATGGAAGGGTTATTTTTATGTAAGATCATAATTAAATTAAAAACTATGACAAACTGGTTATAATGTTTAATTTGTTTTCTCTATTTAACTCAATGCGGGAGAAGTTTTTATAAAAAAATTTTATTGGTTATTTCAGGGTTGTGAAAGATTTGAGGAAAGCTTTAAATAGACCAGAATGAAGTAAAAATTATCGTCGTATTATAAATTTAATGATATTTAAAAAGATAAAAATAATTCCTTCTTGTTAACCAAATATCCATTTACAATGGTATAAAGTTTTAGAAGCTAATTTAGCATTTTTTAAAGTAATCACGATTATAGCTTGTTAAAGCATCATAACAACCCGAGTTATTAAAAGGAAATTATAATTCTTTTAAAGTCAGGATATGAATAGAAGTTAGAGTTTAATTAGCTATTAAGAACTGTACTTTTCTATAAACCAATAAACAAAAAAGTAAAAAATGAAAGCTTTTATTTAAAGTAGTACATAAAATTAATTAGAATATATATTTTTAGGTATTTTAAACTTTAGTATGATTACAGGAACGTCTTAACTAAATTTATTAAATTTTTAACAAATTAAAAATCTAATTTGGGTTTGTACACAAGCAAGCTCTTTTAATTACTTAAAAGGTTTAGATTGTTTAGCCCTATCTTATTTATAGTTACGATATTCTTAGAAAAGATAGGGTTCAACCGAGCATATTTATAGATAAAGGGTTATGTTGGTACGCAACCTATGCTTTAATAAGTGGTCTTTACATTTATTATTGTTAAAAAACTTTGATGTGTAACATAGCAAAATTATATGCGCAAAGAAATAGTCTGAGCAATATATGAGAATTATTAAAATGGTTATAATACATACATGTAAACTTTTTTTGTTTCACAGCAATACGATATAGTTTCATCAATTTCTATAGGTGAATGGTGTATTTGGACTACTTTTTTTTCTTTTTGGAACATGGGTTCCAATGGGTTCCGCGTTATCAAGGTACGCAAAATCTTGCATTGCTGAAGGCCTATGAAGAAATATTTAGCCTATCATTTTAACAGATCACATTCATTTCAGGTTTTATGAATCTGAGTATTCTTTACTGACCCTTGTTTGATCTGTAATGACTGGTTTTTATATTGTCTCGATGTATACTGAGGGTCGCTAACATAAATAATCACGATTACATATTAACCATGCAAAAAAGAGAACCTATAAATGGATGAATGCAAACATAACAAATATAATATGAGAATTTTAGTACGTACTGGCATCATTTATGTTTAGAAACCGGCCAGATGGTACAGATTCTCATACTGTACTAATGCAGGAGGACTCCCGCCACAAGGAAAAATTTAAGAACCGCTATTTCTAATACTATTGCCATGAAGGAGAAATACACAATGGATCATATCTCTAATACTAAGGCCAGAAGAAGAACGATTGCCTGATTGACTAGCCCTGATAACTCCCAATGGAGAAATACGCAATGGTTAGACTCAGTCTGCTATTCGTCAGATAGTGATTCGCTTAGTTCGTGATTACCAAGTCCCGCAGTGAAATTCTAGCAGAGTTGAATAATAGAAGGCGGTTGACTGTTCGTCTGGAGTGTCACCTAGTGAGGTGAATCTACCAGCAGCGACGGGATACCAATTTACCTCGGTGTTTCATAGCCCAAGTGAAATTTGTAGACAAAGAGGGTGGGTCAAACTTTAGAAAGGGGGATGTAAATTATAAATAAGATCTAGAAGTGCATACACCATCCTCCTTCAGAAAACAAACCTTTTATCCAGAACTACATTCAACTTGATCCTAGTAATCCTTACTGTACCAAACTACCAATCCCAAGAAATAAAGGCTGAAATCAAAATTCAATTAGTAGTCAATCTTGAAATCCTCAGAATTAGAATCT
>JACYFI010001847.1:0-10650 GCA_020975735.1 Ophiocordyceps xuefengensis | reverse complement strand
ACTCAACTAAAGTAATATTGTATTTTAACCTACTAACCTTAGGAGTTATTAAAAAAATGGTATAGTATATCTATAATATAAAAGAATTTTTCTTACAAAAATAACAAACAAATATTAAGTACCCATTCCTTCATGATATACCACACCCGAATGGCAAGTTCACACTCCTTAAGCTTTCATCCCTATTATCTTGAATATTAGTTGGAATATTAATTGTACTCCAAATCCTGAATTTGTTGGGAACCGACAGGAGAATTCGCTTAATTTTAACCATAAAACAAACCTTCACCCGAATGTTACCCCAGCAATCATGTGAGTCTGTATTTTGATATAGGTCTGACATATGGTCCTGATACTTCAAATTATATTCGGGTAAGCTCTCTTTAAATCATCAGATAAACTCTTTAAGTTCATAGAAGCTTAGTGATCACAATTTTCATGCAATGCCCCTGTATTTTTAACAATGTTTCTTTATGTCTTGATTAAAAAAAACCCGTTTCCTAATAAAAGTAGCCGCATATTATTTTACTAATTAAAGGGATACGTTATTCGGAGAATTGGTATACTAAAGGTCTATATTTGACTCTATTGATGTTACAACAATGATTCGAAGACTATCCTTCACACCATGCTTTTACGTCTAAAGTACCCTTCTCCTTTGAATATTTGTTTGATGTACACCTTTTAAAGTAATCTAAAATCCCTTCTTGTGTAAACTAATACATAACCTAGCTTCAGATATACTGTAGGAACCGTTATCTGATTCTTTTCTCATATAAATGCGAAAAAGGATTTCCCACTCCTGCATCAAAAAACCCTGTTAGTAAACACAGGGGTGGTATGAGTTAGTATATCTAAAACTGATCTACGCGCAATGTGAATAATAACGTGCTTGATTAAATTTACTAGGTACATATTAGAAATGGTTTGATTTGGATAAATTCTGATCGCAATACCCATATAGGAGTACACCCCTTAAATCATAAGATTATATAGTTCTAACACGTCTACTCTTGCTCTTTACATTACAACGTGTTGTTTATGGGTTGCGGGGGACATTTAAACCTGGTAATTTGACAAAGATCCGCTGATAAACCAATTTGCTCCTCTTCGACATCTTTCTGAATTATAGCCATACCCTGACGTAATTCCTCAGCAAGCAACAATAAACTTTTTATACTGAGTTTTGGGGTACTCAGGAAGCTTTAAAGTTTCCCCCGGAAATTTTTGATAGTTTGCTCCCGCGTAACTTTAGACCTCTAGCTCAAGAAGCAGGAGTATGTGGGCACCGATCTATAGCGCAGAAATTATTAAAGGCCATAGATGGACTTTCTTATGTACTCCCTCTTTGTCTATCCGCCTATATCCAGGATCTCTAATGCCTTATCGTAGTGAGACAACTCTTAACTCTATAAAATATTTTTTATATGCCATCGCACCCAAATAAAGCAGGGATTTCGTAATTACATGGAAACCCATAGCTTTTCACACATTAGACTAACCCAGCCGTGCAACTCCTGTATTTTTATTTACAAATTGTGGTCACGTTTTTCGAGGATTATCGAATTAAAACTACATACTTCACTCTAGTTGTGAGCAAAATCCGGTCTAGTTGATATCAGTTCCTGGCGTGTGGCAACCATATTACCTCTTAGGTGAATGCTTACACCTATTTCTTTTAAAGACCGAACGAATATTTAAATATTAATTTGTTTACTGACCGAACTAAAATTTATTAAAAAATTCTTCGTCTATCTCGGGCATTCATCCACTTTCTGCAAACTACTTTTAGGTGTTAACCTGTTTGTCTCTCTTTGTGCCTTCGTCCTTCAACCGTCCAGTTTTTTAACCTAAAAGGGGGTGCCTCGCCCTTAACCCCGACTCACCTTCTTGGTTATTTAAAAATTTCATCATCCGACCTCCTAAAGTACTCCCCTCTCATAGAAAACTCTATCAATTTTACAAACATTATATACCTCACATTGACCGGCTAGGTCCCTTTTAAAGCCCAATTTAAGTGAATAATACTCGTCTCTCTACGTTTATTACCGCGTTGCTGCACGTATTAGCAAAAGACATCCACATTACCATACTGTACTTATCGAATATAATAAACAACAGGCTGTTTATTCAAATTTTAATATGAATCCTATAGATCCATCTTTCTAGACCTTGACCCAAATAGGGACTTGCCCACTTCTCCAAGTTGCCAGTGCAGCCTTAGGCCAATTGACCAAAATTCCTTCACTGCTGTACCTAATTGCATTGGGGTTTTTTCAGACCCAATGTGGTCGATAACCTATCAGGATCAGACTCGAGATTGTTGGCTAGTTTAAGTTCATGCCCTTAACTACTTACCTATCCCAAGATACTTTATCATTCCCTCTAAACAAGAACAGTACCCCTTAATTTATCATGAAGGATTTACTTCTTTTCAAAGCCCAAGGCAACATTATATCTTATACTCTACCTTGTACAGCACTTTTTTATATTAATTAACTTTTAGTATTGTGGGTAGTTACTTAAATGTTTAAAAATTCAAACGTACTATTAATGATGTGGTCAAGCACTGAAGACAGCATCAATCAGAGCCATCACCAAACTCACAGTTGTTTTTTGTGTAAATTTTCATTCACAATAAAAGCTTCTTTTTAGATAATGGAATGTTCTTAATCCTACTTACTAAGTTCTAAGAACTTTTGGATATAAGGAGAGTGAGTAAATTATCATAATGATTCTATTTTAATAAATATAGACCTAAGTTAAGAATTCTTCTTTTACGCCTTATACATATAGCTAAGTCTTCTCTGGAAGCTAGAACTGTGATAAGTAACTATTTCAGAACTGTGGCACCATAATAGAAGCTTTGTGGTTGCCCTGCATGCCATATGTAAAGGCAGCAACGACCGCTCATCACAGCTAAGCAGCTATGACTCAACAAGCACTTATATGTTCATAACCAAGCTATTTTCAAATTTTTTATATTCTTTATATGGATTAACATTTTGATTTTTTTTATGGTTTTCCTTACTTACTTGGTTAACTCATCTCCAACCATAATATTTGAACCCTTTAGGTTTAGCACAAACTTGGACTTCCGTAAATTTACACCAATAAATAAAAGAAAATACGAGAATAATTTTAATGTGTATTTCTTAGTAAGTAATTAAGTTTAAGATGGTATAAAAGTTAATTTATTTATTTATTTTAGTTCTAACTAAGAATCTTGATTTTTTAAAGCTTACGCTTATCCAGTTATACACCCTTTCAAATATCATGTAATAGTCAGCGTTTTTTACTACACAAATCCCCATCCACCAAGAACTATCGTGTTCAGCGGCCAGATAAATTTAACTGTAAACTCCACTTATCACCTAAAATAAAGGTAGGTGTCCTCTTGTACTCCTAGATAAAAATATATTCTGCTCTTTTGTTCGATGTACAAAGTATGGCACACCCAAAGTTTTTATCAACAACATAAATTTTGTAATTGGTATATCTAACGTTGTATTCTCTCGCTTAGTTTTTTCTCGCTAACCCTTTCCATAAATTTTTTTTTTCATCCATTCCTTACATTTGATCTATCCTTCCAGGATTCAAGTAACATATTTCAAGTACTCCCCTTATAGGATTTATCACCCTCTCGCATTCCCACACCATTTAAAACGTAGGGTTTTTTATAGGATGAGTACGGGTTTCGTCTTTAGTTAAGAATCATCTTAATTTCATATAAATTATATTGCATCCTTGTAGGGTATTTCACTAAATTAATACAATAAACTCAATCTTACAACCCCTAATTCCAGAATTCTATCCCCAAATTTACAAACTAACTTTCCTTTTTTAACCAATCACGCCTTTAATAAATATTTATCAAAAATAAAATTGTAATTAATTATAAATAAATCATTAAACTTACGTTAAATAAAAGCCCTCAGTCTAGATTCAAATCCGCAAAACTGTATAAGACTTCAGTAATAAATTGTCTATATAATAAAATCAAATTTTAAAAATACTTTTAAAAAAAATTTTTACATAAATTTAGAAAATAGAAAATAAAAAATTCATAATCTTAGTTCTTTATAATAATCATTAAATAATCCTCAACGCAAATTCCTTATTAAAACAAATAATAGGTTGTAGAAAAGAATAAAAACTAAAATGTGGCAAGATTATGAAATATTATCACATTTTAAATATCTAGCTGATCCAAAGATACATCAAGCCGAATCTGAAATAAATTTAGGAAAAACATGCGGAATAAAGAACATCAAATTTATATATGTATTTTACAAATAAATTTCTGAACCTAAATCATTATAGAAATCAGCATTTCGACGTAAAGTCTAAATTGCCCATAACGACTCATCTTTGTTTCTATTAAAAAATAGCCCTCTGGCGGAACTATATAAAAGTTACTAAAATCTTGTATAAAATAGTACAATGGGTATAAAAAATTTGTATCATTTTTTTAAGTTCAAAGTCAAATTAATGTAAGTCCTAGTCCCCCGTCTTTTACTGTGTAAAGAAAACCTGTCAATGCTACTACAAAACTGAGCGCTTGGATTCAAAGGCAAATCATGCTTTCTTAAAACCGAGAAAGCTATTATAAAAGTAATAGTAATCCAAATACCCCCGTACAATAAAAAAACAATCATACCTGAAGACATATAGTTGTAACAAAACCACCTATAACAAATACTCAATACATTGTTGTTCTTGCCTACTACTGTTAGCCTCCTAATATTAAAAACAAAGAGAATACCCACAATCTTTGCAAGTCAAATGATGAATTCAATATACTAAATAAAGGTAAAAAGACCCTTAAAGGGCAAACCTACCGCTTACCTAGTAACGAAAAGAGAATTTTAAACCTGTTCTTTCGGAACCCAGAAATTATTGGCCCCACAATACTATTTGGATAAATCGTAAGAGCAAATGTAAAACGCAAAATGACCTTTAGATGCAAAACTGGTAAATGGCACCATTCCGTTAAAATTATTTATTATAAAAAACAAATAAGTATATATGAAAGGGAAAAACTTTTCATTTCCGCAATTTTATCTTGATTTGGATAAACTCATATTTTGTGTATTGTTACGTAAGAGATTCCTTGGAGCATAGATCCAATTGTTACTTACTAGATTTATTATAGTTTAGTGTTGCAACCTAAGCCTTAAAGTTAATATTATTAAACCCCGATTATTTAGTAAATCCTATATTTGTTAAAAGAATAAATGTACAGTTCCGACCTAAAACTGCTAAAATTTAATATACTCTCTTACACAAAGTGCATCTAAGGGACTTATTATTTTGTTAAATTAAAGTAGAAAACATAAGTAGTATATATTGACTACTCTAATTATAAGATCTTAAATAACTAAATTACTTATAGTCATTTAATCTTATAAAATGATATTTTTATATTAATTTGTTATTAAATAACATACGGTTATAAGAATCAACGACTTTCTTCGGGTAGGATATATATTTTTAGATAATTGTATAGAACTAATACCTTTATAGGCAAAAAGCCAAAGTACTATTTCATTCATATAATAAAAATTTGGTAATTGTGCAACTATTTATAATAAAAAAAATGGTTATATAAACTACCGGATGTATATTTAATCGTAAACATACTTTTAAAGGCTTATTACATGCTAATGATAACCGATTTTTTTTGGTTTAGTTTTAAATTTACGTTTATTTTAAAATAAATAAGTTATACGTACTAGAAAGGTGCAGCTTTGTAGCCCTTTATTCCTGGCATTGAGTAACCCACCCTTGCCTTTAGTTCGCAGCAAGGGGCGAGATATGAATGGGGGGTGTAACTACAAGGTGATAGCTTAGGTGGAGCTACGAGCAAGCTCTAAAACGGGCATTAGTTTGAGGGGTAATATCCGAAGTAGAATGCCATATCCCTAGGGGTTGCAATGATGTATGGTTATCACCAACCAACAACAAGCAGGAAAAAAAAGAATAAAAGACCTATAAGTATCGCTAATCACCAAAGCATTAAACATGAAAGTCAAATTGTGTTTTCCGGACTAACTAATCTCTTACATGGAAAATTAAATCTTCTCTTGCGTTCTTTGAATAAGCTATCCAATTTCAAAAGGATCTCTGAATTTTGTTTAGGATCCTAAACTTAAATCAAATTTACAGAAAACTTGTGTCTTTGGGGCTGCAAAGACCTATCTGAATACATGAAACCTTACCCAATTTTACTTTATCTCCGTAACTATGTCCATTAGCAACGTCCTCTAGGTTGTTTGTAGCCAAAGTATTTATTTTGAGGAGAGTTGCAGGCACTTAGGTGGTAACAATAAATTTGTGCGTTCCTGCATCATTCAAGAGCTTGCGCACCAAAGCTTCTACCGGGATTTACAACCTCTGATCTATATTTTACTTTTCCTCCTTATAACGTTAAGTATTTAACAACCGATTATCTATTCATCCAAGTATGATTTATGTATTTAAATTTCATAATGTAGTTGGGAAATATAACTTAATATCAAGAGTTGTTCTCTGTAGGTGGTAGATTATTACTGCCAGCTTCAGGGGGTATTTATAGGAAGTGTGTCTGGGCACCATTGAGCTGGTTAGATGTTTGTGTGCAGAGGAATGTAAGAGGGATATAACCTTGTTGCGCGGGTAGGATTAGGTAATTTGTGTATTACATGGTCCAGGATTAAAATAGCATGTAGACATGAATATACCTTGAGGGTGAATTAGATGATTATGGCATTATTGTACTAACTATTTTGGATATGGTTATTGAATTTATTAAAACCCACTTTGTGGTATCTGTATTATAATCGGCGCTTCAAAAACAACCCCTTTCTTGAGATTTATTCCACTCTAACAAAACTGAGATAAATGAAGGGCAGCGCCACCAAAATAGACGACAAACACCGGAAAGGGGTTATGTCAAACAATGTCCAATGTCCATATGGACATAAACAATATTTAATAATAAACAATTTATTAGGTAGGCTAAATAAAAGTAGTAAAAATATAGGAAGCGAAGAAATTTAGGTGTAATATTTCGCCTGATCAATCTTTACATTCTTTTTTTAGCATTAACTTTTGGTGATTTAACAAGTATTATTCATTTTTGGGTTTGCTTCCTGTTTTATACAAGGAGAAGAAATATCCTCGTTATAGAGTATTTTATAAATATCGTATACCTAGAGAGATAATCTAATTGTTGATATTTTACAATTAAGAGAGATTATCAGACATGATAAAGCATATTAGTACCAGAATAATGTAATACGTCCACATATCTATACTCAGATATATTACCCCTAATAGTTACTGGTAAAAGAAACCTATCCTAAACATAATAACTTTCGGAATTACTTCTTTTATTTTACATCAGGATAAAGATATTCTAGAAAATGCTAGTAAAGATGAACCACCGAACAGGATATACGATTAGAAACATATAAATTGAAGTAAGGCTGGCTGAATAATACAATAGATGTACAAGCCCCAAAATCCCATTAATGGGACATCTTTCAGTAATACCTTATAAAGAAAAGATCCTCCCCTACTTTGAATTGAAAGTAAACGAGTGTACCACAATTAAACCTAAACATATAAGAATAAAACAACAATAACATGGACAAATCATAGCAATTACATTGGAGCTAAACTCTTGTAAAGTATATAGATCTTGTCCCATTCTTATCGTAATAAAACCTCCCCCCCTGCGCAAGACCAAATAAGATACCACTGAATACAAAATCGCCGTTGCCAATCGCTAATATAAATAGAACCTTCTAGAACCTTGAATAGGTGTACTAAAGCACTACATTAAGGAATTCTGAAAAAACGCACAGAAGCCAACTGAAGAATTATGCAATTACCTTTATATATCTGGTAGTTCTAATAGTACTAATATACTAGCATAATTGAATAGGTTATTGGTCCCTAATAAACATAATCTACTAAAAGTCCATATGCTAATGTGTAAACTTTAGGAAGATAGGATATAATATAGTTTCTATTACCATTATAAGATTGCTAAGGACATGCCCGGCTAAAACAATTACTACCCTCCAAAAGGGGTGACTCGCCGTTTGCCTTTATAAGTCAATTATTCAACCCATAAGAAGCGGTGTGTTTTACAGCAACGCTATCTAAATCCCTATCAGAATAAAAAATATTGTGTTTTCTATTCCTAGATTTAATTTAAATTGAAAGTATCAAAATCCAGGACTACCCCATAGCGCGATCGTATTATCTAATTAGATAATAATAAGAATATGACCTCATAATGGTATAAAGAAAAGAAATAGTTACTAGCACATTATTTTTTATTTAAATCGGAACCCAAATAACCCTTACTAATAAAATTAGAAGAGGGGAGGTAAGAATACTTTCGAAAGAATATTAAATAAAAACATTATCGAACTAATGCTACAATAACAGCTAAATAATGTTAACCGTTTCTAACAGATAGCATATGTACTTAAATAAGATTCATTTTTATTTTTCTTTATCGAACCCGAACTTTGATACTAAGACCTACAAGGTATTATTATTGCAGTAATAACCATAAAGTATGACGTTTAACCATCTAGACGCTATGTAGATAAATTCAAATAGTCGAATATATTAAGTTTCTTGTAACATATTGAAATTGGAATTAGTACTGTATTATTAAATACTTATGAGAATATTGAAGATCATATCCAAGTTTATTACACCTAGTTATAGGTACTATTATTTTTGATCAGGTGGAGCCACGTAAGCTCTTTTAAATTTTTCTTTTACCATTAGTGGAGTTTTAACTAGAATATTATTGACCTTATAACAAGGGTACAGTGTAATTAAAAAGAAATAATCCATTGTACAAAAAATTTTCTCGAAACTTTTAGATTTGAGCCGTTTTAGCCTACTGCTTGGCCTTAGACCAAATGGAACAGCCATCTCATTGTGAAATCTTCCATCTGATTTTTTTTCTGCTATGCATTTCTAGGCTGGGCGAAGCAGCAGCGAGCGGCGGCTGCTGCACAAATAGCGACCAAAGATTTATGTGCGAAAAATATTTTTTCTAGCTAAGCCTTGGCCAAGCATAGGGAAAAAATAAGCATGAAGCACTCCTTCAACCCTTATAACGCTAGACTGGGTCGTGTAGTCACCCCCAACAGGGAGGCCCGTAGCCTGTCTGCCTCTGGGTATTAGGTATACCGCTATTTTTATTTTAAGACAGAAAGCAAGCCAACCCTAAACTCCTAATAATTATCCGTTAAATCTATAATAAGTGGATTATTCTTACCACTAGGTTAAGTATTATTTTAGGTGGTTAATTTTGTAGTAGAGAACGGTGGGCTAGCTAGGCGCGGGGTATTCTAATTGGGCCTATTGCTTAGCAAATAAACAAAATGGAGCCAAGCCACTGTATAGATTAGCAAGCTCATATATATCTTTATGTCATTCAATATACGTGCATACTTTTACGTGATATACTCTATTTTAAACTGAGATCTATTATTTTAAAAATAATTTTAATATTTATAATGATATACCAAAACAAATATATATAAAAGAAGGTATTTTAATAATATAAATGCAAATAATATAGGCAGGTAAGACAGTGCAACTACGATGACATCAACACCTTGGTTCGAATCTCAGATTCTAGGAAAAGGGAGGCCACGGCATCAAAGTAAAATACCGAACACAATATCGTGAGCCTTTTATACCTAAAGGTTTAAACTAGACATAACCTTTACACAGAAATAGTTAAAAATTTGCCTTGTTTTATAAAATATTCTGTAGATTGTGTGTTCCATCCTATACAAATAAATATGCATGTATAAACTAAATGAACTACAAATATATAAAAAAAAATCAATTTGTATTAAATAACACCCTAAGACCAAAATACTTATATAATTAAATTTACACGTGTTAATACAATAGCTATCGTATTTCGGCTAGAAAGAAGAAAAACGAATATAACAGCCGCGTGTTTCGGGTCAAAAATTCCGCTACTAAATCCAGATACGTGGTGGATTCTAACTGTTTTTGTTGCTCTTTATATGTGCACACGATTTTTTGGTGACGAAGCAGTGGCATACTAGATTAGCCGACCTAAATTCTGAGGTTTGCAATTAGTAACAATTCTTCGTTAACTTAAGTTATAATTTTAAAGAGCTGCGCCAATCTACCTTAAACACTGAATGATTAATGTTTGGCTCATGTCTACCAGGTTTTTAAATATTGTTAAATTAAAGTAAGCATCAGATATATATTACTATACACCTAAAAGGCATTTATCCGTGCTTGTAACACAATCTTCAGCCTTGGCGTCATATCGTCGGCTTTGCTAAATAGGATTTAACCTTACCGGCTTACCCTAATCTTTAATTTAGTATCATTAGTATGTTTTATAACCTAAATTATTGTTGAGTAATAACATAAATTAATAAAAAGGTCACTAAAGTTCATTTAGGAATATATTAATAGTTTCTTAGCCAGGGGTTAAAATATATTTTGTGGCTTAAGGTTTTGTTCTCATTGGTATGTAAATTACTGTCGGTATATTATAACTTAAACTATCTAAACCATCTTTTTAACTAATAAGCTTTTGGCGTGCGTTTGCGTGCGATGGGCTAGCAGCAATAGATTTAT
>JACYFI010001846.1:0-10670 GCA_020975735.1 Ophiocordyceps xuefengensis | reverse complement strand
AATACCTTCCGTTTTTATTAATGTTTGGGGTAATATCTTATAAAATTAATTTATATTTAATTTAAGATTATTAATTGAGGTATATCCGTAAAGTATGCAGTAAATTTGAATGGCATAAAATTATATATGAGCATTGCTAATCTATAAAGACTGGCGCATTTGTTAGTTGCCTAAGCAATAAGCAATTAGCAACCCGCGGCATTAGCTAGCCACCGTCTACAAAATAACACTAAAATAATTACTAGTTGGAAGAATAATCATATATATTTTAAGAATTAATTATTAGGATTTAAGGTTGCCTTGTGCTTCGCTCTTATAAAATAGCGTATCCTTAATATCCTAGAGGCACAGGCACCGCCTCCCCTGTTGGCGTGACTAAAACGGAACTAAGCTTATAAAGGGTTGAGGAGTGCTTCATGCTTTATTTTTCCTATGCTTTGCAAGGGCCTAGGCGAGAAAAAATATTTTTCCGCAACATATAATCTTGAGTCGCTTAGTATTTGTGCAGCAGGGCCCCCCGCCTGCTGCTGCTTCGCCAAGCCTAAAGCAAACATAAGAAAAAAAACAGATGCAGATTTCCCACCATGAAATGCCATCTCCATTGGGTCTAGCTTAGGCAGATAGGCTAAAGGCTCCAAAATCTAAAGTTCCAAGATAATATATTTTGGTACACATGTTATTATCTTTTCTTATATGAACTGTACCTGTATAGGTGTGCAGTTATATATTCTAGTATAAACTCCCTTACCTATGAAAAAAAAATTAAAAAGCTACGTAGGCTCCACTACTCAAAATAAGTAGTACTTATAAACTAGTGTATAAACTTGATTATACTTCAAATTATTTTCGATAGTTTAAGATAATAATTGTAATCAATTCAATATGTGCAAGAACCATATTAATAGTTCAACTATTTAGATATTTATTTAGCGTCTAAGATCGGGATAACCGGTATACTTTATGTTTATTAATACATATAAATACTCTGTAGCGTATTTATCAAATGAGATTCTATAAAAGAAAAATAAAAATCTATTTTTATAATATATGTGCTATTGTTAGAAACGTTATTAATTATGCCGTATTTATGCACATTAGAAATAATGTATGTTCTATATGTTCTTTAGAAAGTTATCTTACCCGTCCTTTATATTATATTTATAAGGGTATTTTGGGTCGATAATAATAGTGCAAGGTTTACTATTTAATTCTTTTATACTATAATGAGGGCTCATTATTCCTACTATTACTTATAAATATATCACTACTATGGGTAGTACTGTTTTGGATACATTTATTATTAAATTAAATTTAGAATATAAAACACACAATTTTTATTTTGTAGGATATTTATTAGCGTTGGCCTGCTAAAACCACGGTTTATGGGTTTGGAATAATTGACTACAGTAAAGGCACACGTTGGGAATTCACCCCTTTGGAGGTAGTATGTTTTTAGCTGGATTGGTCCTTGTATGTTAACTTACGTATTATTTCAGACTTATTGTACCCAACTTCCCAAAAGTTTACATTAGATTTCCTTCTTATAATTTATGTGTATAGGGAACGGAAACCATGTTCTTTGGTTAGTTTAGTACTATTAAACTGACCAGAGTATTAAAGAGGTTATATTGCAATTTTCAGTGGCTCATGCTTCAGTATACCTTATAGAGTGCTTTTGGTAACACTAGTCAACGGTCTAGAAGGTTCAATTATATTAGCGGTCAGCATCACGGATTTTGTGTCAAAGTGCGGTCTTTTGTTTGCGCAGGGAGGGAGTTTTATACGGATTGAACTGGGACTAAATTCTATATCTTCTACGAGGTGTTAAAGCTCAATTAATTGCTTATATTGTCCTTATTGGTTTTTTTTTTTATCTTATTTTAAGGTAATTGTGTACCACTTTAAATACTTCCACAGTTTCATAGATGGGAGTTCTATCTTTTATCAGGTAATTACTGAAAGATTCATTAAGGTTCTTTGGGCTTGTACCATCATTGTTATTATCAGATCCTATTCATTTAGTTAATTGTATAAATCTTTAATCCTTTGGGTGTTCAATACTAGATTCCTAGAGAACAATCGCTAATCTGCTGTAAATAAAGAGAATTCTGAATTATTTTTGGATAGTGTCTTTTTTGACAGAATATTTAGGTATATATCCTTGGTATAATTAGACGTATTTACATTATTACGGGTACCTTATATGCTTTATAGTCTAGTAATTCTCCTTAATTGTAATATATAACAATTAGATATCCTTAGGTATAAGTTATTATATAGATACCTATAACGAGGAAATATTCCCTTTTCCGCTTGTATACACAGGAAGCCAACCACAAAGTATATACTTTTTTAAATCTAACAAATCAAAGTTTAATGCTAAAAAAGAAATGTATCCGACAGAACTATACCCCCTAAATTTTTCGCGCTCTATAATTTCTAATACTTATTAGCCTACCATTTTAAATATTTATTATTAAATATATTAGTATAATGTCCATATCGCATTTGGACATTTGGATAACCCTTTCTGGTGGTTTTCTGCTATTTTGCGTGGCGTCCCTTATTATCTATATTTGTATAGAGGGAATAATTCATAGACAGGGGTGGTTTTTGGAAGGCTGAATTATAAAATACAGATACCACAAAGTGGGGTTTAATATAATTCCAAATATCCATATGCCATAACAAGGTAGTAACAATGGAATGCACAATCCCATATAATTACACACTCATAGGGAATTCGCTCTACATTTCTATTGAAACCTGAACCAATTTTTACCTCACAATTACTATCCTATCGCAACGAAGTATCCCTTTCATCTCTCTAATCCAACCATGCTAACCAGTCCTCGGAGTCCAACACCTTTTCTATAATAGCCCTGAAGCCTTGTAGTTATAACTTACCCACCTCAGAGAACATACTCTTATATACAGTTTAATTTTCCCCACATCATTATAATTCTAACATAAATATACTTGATATATAGATAATCGATGTAATCCTTCACGATATTAAAGCAGAAATAAATATAGATCAAGTTGCTAGAATTCGTAGAAGGCCTTTCGTGTGGCTGCTAAGTCTCTTACATTATGTGGATCGCACAAAATTTATTGTTATCACTAAGTGCTGACCCAACTCCTCAAATATATACTTTTTGCTACACAGCCTAGAGTTGGACTAGGCCATAAGTTACTGAATAAAGTAAATGGGTAAGGGTTTTTCATTGGTTTAAGATGGGTGCATTTTGCACGGCCAAGACAAAGTTTCATTTATAATTATTTAGTCTAGCTAAAAAAAAAATTCAAGGAGATACCTTCTTTGAAAAATTGAGTGCATAAATGTTTCATAAACTCAAAGGGAGACTTTAATCATGTAAGAAGATTAGGTTAGTCCGGAAATAAGCACAATTTGAATTTGGTTTAGTTGTTTTGCTGTTATGCATACTTATGGTTTTTATCTTTTTTTTTCTTGGCTGTTGGTTGGTTGGTGTAACTAAACATACATGCACCCCTTTAGGGGATTATGGTATACTCTGATGTTTAGCCTGCAAATATCCCTAATTTTTTTAAGGTTGCGTTGAGCTCCACCTAGCTATCCTTGTCTACACCCCATGCATATCTTGCACCCTGCCTGCTGTAAACTAAAGCCAGGTGTGGTGTTACAACTGCCGACGATTGGCTACAAAGCTGCCCCTTCTAAGTGTAATAAATCCTATTCTTATTAAACCTAAAACGTATTTAAATAACCTAAGAACGTTTATTATATACCAACTGTAATTATGCTTAAATTGTGGTTAACATTAAAATAAGAATACGTATAATATACCAATTTTTTTTATAATTAGCACAATTAACACTTTTTTTATTGAATTGAACATAAGTATTTGCTTTTGCTGTAATAGATTTATTCTACTACATATATCTGATATATCTACAAAGGAATAAGCTTTCGTTAGTTCTTACACGTAATGTTTTAATAAAATATCAATATAAATAACATTTTATAAAGTTTTTACAATACTATAAGGAATTAGTTATTTTAATAGATCTAGTATTATTAGAGTATAATATATACGATTACTTGTTTTTCTTTACATAATTTAAGAAATAATTAAGTCCCCCTTAGATCAATTTGAAGTAAAAGAACTTATATTAAATTTAGAAGGTTTTAGGGTGGTAACTTTACTTATCTTTAACCAAAAAATATATGGATTTTACGTTACATTATCGGGTTTAATAATATTAATCTTAAGCTTAGTTTGCAAACTTAACTAATACATAATTATAAGTAACAATTGTATCTATAGCTCAAGATCTCTAGACCACGTAACAGATACACAATATATTACAAAATCAATAAAGCTAGACAATGGACAAAATTTATTTTCTCCCTTTATATATATGTTTATTTGTATTAATTAAAACATAATTTAATCGGAACGAGTGCCCTTTTTACAGATTTTTGCATCAAACACGGCATTGTGCTTTAACATTTCTCTAGTTCTTACAAATAGTGTTAGGGGGCAAACAATTTTAGGTTCCAAAAAACATGGTTTAAAATTCTTTTCGTTACTTGTACCCGGCAGTTTTCCTTTAGGTCTTTTTACCCTTATTTAGTTACTATAATTCATCAGTTATTTGCAAGATGTGTATATCTTGGTTAAGACATTAGAGCATAACTAGAGCAGGACACACTGTTAATTGAGTATATTTTAAGGTGGTTTTTTTTACATTAATGTCAGTTCAGGTGATGATTTTTTTTATTGTAGGTTTGAAACCATTACTTTTTATAATAGCTTTTCTCGGGGTTTAAAATGATGATTGTCACCTTTAAATCCCAAGCTCAAGTTTTGATATTGTACAAGTTTCTTTCCCATTAAAGACCGGACTAGACTTTACATTAATTGACTTGAACTTAAAAATTATACAAATTTTTATACCACTTGTCACTATTTTAATTACAGATTTTATTACTTTTTAAGTCTCCGCTAGGAGGGATTTTGATAAACAAGATGACCGCGATTATCGGGCTAATTAAACTTTACTCGAAATGTCTTGACTTTTTTTTTATGGAATGATTTAGTTTTTACTACAAAAATTTATTGTAAAAACTTATCTAATATATTTATGCTTATTCCCGCACGTTTTTTCCTTTAAATTTAGTTTAAAATTCCTTATTTCTTTTGGATAACGCTAAGGATATTTAAATTGTATAATATTCATTATATATAGCAACAGTATTAATTGTACTTTTTTCTACCTATTTTTTGTATTTTAATTAGGATTTGGTTGTAGCGATTATTAGTAGTAATTTATACAGACTAAGAAGTTTATGAAGATTTTATTTAGCTTTAATTGTCTAATATGATAATTTTTAAAAGTGTTATTTAAATTTGATTTTTTATTATTAGATTAATTTAGTATCACTAGCTTTTATACAGACTTTTCGGCTTGAATTCAAACTTAGGGCTTTATTTAGATAGCATTAAAACGATTTTATATTAAAATCTATTAACCATTATTATTTTTAGATAATTTTTATAAAAGGGTGTTAAAAAGGAAAGTTAGTGTAAATTTGGATACAATCTCGAATTAGTTTTAAGTTGAGTTTATTGTGCATTATTACGTGACATACCCTAACAGGTTGACAATGTAATTATATATGAAAAATAGAATGATTTAACTATATAAAAGAATCCGTCTCATCCTAATAAAACCTATTTTTAATTGGTGGTGGGTAATGGAGGTAATAAGTCCTGATAAGCAGGAGGTTTGAAATATTACTTAACTCCTTGAGGATAATCAATTCTAAGGATGAATGATAAATCAATTTTGGAGAAGGTAGAAAGAAAAGTAAGTCGAGAGAAACCAAGACGGAAGATATACCAAGTACAAAAATTATTTGCGTAACAAAATTTGGGTACCCATACTTTTTACCCTGACAACAAGAAGACATATATTTATACTATTGAGTACAGGGTCACCTACCTTTATAGGTTAATGAAGTTAGACAGTAAATTTCGCTGGACCGCTGAAACAGCGGGATTTGGTTGGATGGCGGATTGTTTAAGAGAAAAACCGCTAACATTAAAATATTGTGTTGTTAAGCTGTAATGTAAGGTAACTTTAAAAAAGATCAGCTTCTTTAGTTAGAAAATAATAAATAAATAAATTTAACTTTATATACATCTTAACTTAAATTTTACATACAAGAACTAACACTATAAAATTATTCTGTATTTTTTTTTTATGCTCTAAATTACCGGAAGCAAGGTTTGCTAACTAAAGTTCAATATATGTGAGAGTGACTAAAAAAGTAAGTAAGGTAAATATTATAAAACAATAAAAATTTTATCCTTATAAGGAAGAATAAAAATTTAGAAAATGTGGTAGAAATTAGTGTTTGGTGCAATCATAGCTGCATAGGCTGTTTCGCTGTGGTTGGGTGGACTGCCATATTAATGCAGGCAGGTAACAGCTTCTAGTATGGAGGGCCCGCTTATGAAAATAGTTATTTTAATTCTAGTCTTAGCTCAGAGGTAAGACTTAGTAGTGTATAAAGGCGAACAAATGGGGAATTTTTTAGTAGTATGAGTATTTATCATAGAAACAATTATATAATTTATCACTCTCCTTATATTGTTCAAATTTGTCTTAGACTTATAAGTTGATGTAATAGAACATTCATTGTCATAAAAGTAGAGTTTTTTCTTATGATGAAAAATTAACATCAAAAATTAATGGGTTGAGTTCTGGTGATGGCTCTTTGGATTGAAGGCCTGTTCAAGGTGCTGCACACATGCTAATCGTATGGTTTAATGTTCGTAAATTCAGTACTAGCAATAATAAAAGGTTATTTAATTAAAACGGATGTGTACAGTGAGTATAGAAGATTAATTTGCCGGGCCCTTTAAGAGAGGTAAATCCTTCATTAATAAAGAAAGGGGTACGGTTCCTGCTTTAAGAGTGATACACATATGCTTCGTGAAGTAGTAGTTATGTGTGACCTACCTATGCAAAACATCTCGTATCGAGGTTGAAAGGTTGATCCGACCACATGGGGTTCTGAAAAAACCCCCAATGCAAAATTATACAGATGAAGGAGATATTTTGGGCAATTGTCCTACCGGCTGGAGCTGGGCACTTGGGAGAAGTGGCAAGGTCCATTTTTGGATCACGGTCCTAAAAAGATTGGATTTAGTAAGAGATTTCTGAAATTGAATAAAAGTTTGTATTATATATGGATAACGACAGATTTATTTGTGGTCTTGACTAATTCACGTGCAGGAAAGGTCGCGGAATACGTAAGAGGACTAGGTATATTCATCTTAATTGGTTAAGAAGGCTCCTAGGACGGTCAATATAGCTATATAAATAGTTACTATTTTGGTCTCGAGGTTTTATAATGAAAGGGGAGTCACTTTAGGATGGAGAGATGAAATCTTTAATCCAAAGGGACTCGGCTAAAGCAAGGGCACCCCTTTTAGGTAAAAAACGACGGTTTGAGGGACCCGTAAGGCAACAAAAGAACAAACAGGGAATCTAGATACAGAAGTATCTTTGCAGTAAAGAATGAATAGCCATAGATTTAGAGAACATTTAATTTAAATTTAGTTGGTAGTCTAAACAACTTAATATTAAATATTCTTTCGGTCCCCTACTAAATTGAAAGTGTAAAGCACTCCACCTCAAGGAGTATGTGCGAAGCAGGAACTGAAAATCACTAAGACACGTGTCTGACAAACCAGTAGTGGAAGTGATGATTGTTTTATTCGAAATCCTTGACAAAAACCTTTACCACAATTTATAATAATAATATTACACAGGATTGCGAACGGGTGTTTTCTGATTAATGTTGTGAATTTATGGGTGTCATGTTAATTAACGAAATCCCTGGCTTATTTTTGGATGCGCGGCTAATATAAAGAAATATTTATAATAAGAGTAGAGTTCGCTAAACTAAACGACAAGGCATTTGAGACTTTGGTGATATAATGGAAGAAAAGTGGGACAAAGACAAGTCATTCGTGGCCTTTGATATTTGTGGGCATAGACGTGCCCACATGATTCCTGCATCTAGCTAGGGTCTTCAAGTACGCGCGGTAAACTATTCCAAATTTCCCGGGGACACCTTAAAGCTTTCGGGTAACCCAGAACCATTACGAAAGTATTTGGAGTGGGCTGAAGTCAATTTACTCAGGGTACGGAATAAGTCCCGAGAGTCGAAGAGAAATAAGTTATCGCGGATCTAGTCAATTAAGGTTTTAAAGTCCCGCAAAGACATAAACAAAGCTTGTAATCTGTAAAAAGAGCACGGAGTAGGACGGTTAGTTATGCTACCTTAACTTGATTAAGGTGTGACCTCTAATGGGTAATCGAAAGAATTATCAAACTCAAAGCCCTTTCCTAAAATATATCCCTAGTAAAATTTAAAATTCAGCAGCGTTATTATTCAAAACTAATTTGCACATAGAGTCTAGTTTTAGGAAATACTAAACCTATAACCACTCCTGGTTTATAAACAGGTTTTTTGAGCAGAGGGATATTTTACCATTATATTGGAGAAAAAAATTGCCAGATAGTCTAACCATATTGTGAGCTAGATTTGCGGTATTAGGTTAACCAAGAAGGATTTAGTACTTAAGTGTATTCAAACAATTTTAAAAGGGAAGGGTACTATAGTAGAGCAAGGGGAAGATATCTTCATATATGGTTATAACCATCTCATAGAATAAAATCACTCCGGCTTCAGTTATACCCACATTTTTCGCTAAACTATCCTTTAACTAGTAAATAAATATGCGTACTAACCTTTGATCTTAAGAAAGCCCATGTTTTAACTCAGAAAAAGGAACAGTTTAACATAGAAGGGATTTGCATTGAAATTGTAAACAATTAAATCTTCTATGAATAAAGGTTTATCTGGGATGTAAATTAAAAGAGAGTTACCCCCGAATATAAAATTGAAGTATGCCTGACCCTTAGTGTCAGACTATGTATCAAATACAAACTTCACAATAAATTGCTGGGTTTACATCCGGGTCAAAGTGTTAGCTTTAGGTTTAAAATGAGCAATCCACCGGCGTCCAAATCAGGAATTTGGGAGTAAATGAATTATTCCAACTTCAACTCTGAATAAATAAGGGATAAGCCTTTAGGAGGTGTATACCTTGCCTATTGTCGGGGTGTGGTAATTTAGTTGGAGGATGGTACTAAAATGTGTATTTGGTAAAGAAAATTTCTCTAAAGTTAATGGATAAATTTATCAACTCTTTTTAACTATCGATAAGGTGTGGTGTAAAATTTTACAAGATTAGCTGATTGATGTAAAGACAGCTGAATAGTTAAAGTTAAAGGCATTTTTCTCCTTTCAGGGTTAGGAAGAACTTTAAAATTGATAAAAGCTTGGGAATTGAATCGTAAAGGAGTATTATAAAGGTAGTGCTTATAACAACATAATTAAATTATATATCATGATAAATTGATAGCGCTTAGCCAAAGAGATGCGAAAAAATTGGAATTAAGCTTAATCTAAAAAAATAGGATAAAATTTTAGGATTGTAGTCTGAAATTTCGACATACATTGATTAAGCAATTAACTAAGTTAATGTGAATCACCCCAGCACGGGTGAATGACCCTCGGTTGGTAACTAACCACTCTCACATGCTGAAAAAAGCTTATTGCAATAAGGTCGCTTTTCTATAATAGTAAAAAACAATGGTTAGGTTTTTGTTGAATATGGTATCTATGAGACAGCACCAAAAGCTGTCTATATTTTGGGGATTTTGTATGCGCGGTTGGTAATTGTTGTCAAAGTCGAAATACGGTTCGTGTGGTTGAAGTTGCACGGGGATTTAATTAAAATAAAACTATGATTTACATACTTTTCCTCTTATTAAATAGGAGGGGGTTTCCTTTAAATCGGTAGAAGGGTTAGCTCGTAAACCTCGATCGCTATGACTTTTACAGACGTTCCTCGAATCTCTTGTCACCCTAACACTTGTGCAAATGATTACTTAGAATTAGTAACCTCTAACGTGGTTAAAATGGGTTATCCGTCACGATATAGATATCGGTTTCGACCCCGATCTATTCGAATAATTATAAATAATATGAGAGGATTGATTTTAGGTCAAATAATTGCTTAAAGTTCGCAATAAGTTTTTCTAAGGGTTCCGACTACTATGACTCCTATTTACTGTATTCTTTTTTTTAATGTAACTAAATTATAGCTCATGAGGGTTACCAATGCTAGAAAAATCTCAAGCATCCTCAGGCCTGCGAGCGACAGCACGGCTATTTTCAATAATTATATTTTAAAAAAAACCTCTAGGTAAGTGGCGACACTGCTATTTTTTATAGCCTTTTTTGAGGGACAGTCGTAAATAGGATAAGATATCGCTTTCATTCAAGATCTTGCAAAGCTGGCTGTTTTGGGGTGGGGGGAATAAAGGGAAAAAGAACCAGAAACACAACCAGTAATAGAAATGAAACTTTCTTGAGTAGGTTTGAATTTTATATAGCTAAGTAACAAACAATGAGCCTTATTAGGTATAGCAAGCCCAGTATAATTTTGTTTAGCGTGCCGGCAAACATAACCTTGGTTCAATATAAGCAGGCTCAATAAGCATTTAATAATAGGAGTCTACTGGCTTTCGTTTGGTCT
>JACYFI010001843.1:0-14705 GCA_020975735.1 Ophiocordyceps xuefengensis | reverse complement strand
AGCTTACCCACCTGGCACAGCCCCTAGACCAATGGGACAAGGCATTTCATGGTGAATCTTGGGCACTGGATTTATTTTCTTGCATTGTCTTTTAGGCATGGCGACCACGCAGCGGCGGGCTGCATGCACAAAAATAGCGAGCTAAAGATTCTATGTGCGAAGAATACTATTTTTCTAGCTAGCCTGAAAGCATAGAAACAAAAAAGCATGAGCACTCTCAACCACTTAAAGCTAGCCCTTGTTTAGGTCACCCACAAGAAGCGTGCCTGTGCTCTGAGGAATAAAAAGGATACGCTTATTTTTATTTTAAGAGCAGACAAGACCTAAACTCCTAATAATTATTTTTAAATTATAGTGAATATTCTTACCCACTAGTTAATTATTTATGTTAATTCTAGTAGACGGTGGCTAGCTAGCGCGGGGTTCTATTTGCTATGCTTAGCAATAACCAATGAAGCCCAGCTTATAGAATTTACAAGCTCAATATATAATTTTACTGTCAAATATTCCATTCTGCCCTACTTTTACGGATAAATACAACTATTTAGTAGATCTAAATTTAATAAATTTATATTTATAAAAATATACCCCAAACATATATAATAAAGAAGGATATTTAAATAATATTAAAAATGCAAAATGAATATAGGCAGTAAGAACACTTCAACAGAAGACAGTCACAACCTGGGTCGAACTAATTCTAGTGAAAAGAGGCCCGTGGGCCATCAAAATAAATACAAAGAACAATATTGGAGCTTTTATATACTCCTAGAGTTTAAACTAGACAAATAAACCTTCTACTAGAACTAGGCTTAAAAATGACTTGCTTTAAAAAATGTTTCTTGTAGAATGTAGTTCTCCCTTAATCAAAATAAATATGCATGTAAGAAAAACTATGAATCAAAAGTTATTTATAATAGAATTCGATTTGTATTAAATAAACCACCTTAAGACATAAAATACACCTATAATATACACCTTAATACAATCTCAGCGATTTCGGGTAAAAAATAAAGAAAACGATATACACGCCGCGGTTGTTCGGGAAAAATCCCTAACTAATTCAGAAATTCCGTGTGAGTTCTTATTTTATTTTGTTGTTACATGGTGCAACGGAATTTGCTGTTACCGAAAAGCATTGGCCCAACTAACATTACCCACTAAATTCTGGTTAATCAGTGCACAATCTTTGTATTAAGCTTATATTTAGAGCTTGTGCCCATCTTACTGTAAACCCTAAGATGTAATTTAAATTGTATTCCTAGCTAATTCTACATGTTTTTAAGAATTTTATAATTTAAAGTAGCCATCTAGGTCTAATTATTATTCTCACCTACAAAGGATACTTTATTCTTTGCTTTCTACTCATCTTAGCCTTGGGTTCATTTCGGGCCCTTTTCTAATTAGGAATTTTAAGCTTACGCGGTTTACTAACTTAATTTTTCGTCTCAAATTAGTATGTATCATAAACTTACAAATTTATTTGTGTGGGCAATACACATAAATATAAAATATCTATATTTCATTTAGATATTAACTAGTTTCTAGCTCAGTTTAAAATATTTTGGCTATATGCCTTTTGTCCTTGGTATGTAAAATACTTGTATATATAACTTAAAACTTAATCTAAACCACTCTTTAATGAAAAGCTTTTTGTGCGTGCGGTGCGTGGCCGTGGCTAGCAGCATTTCAGATTATCTTATATTTCAGTGCTCCATTTAGTCTTAGATATTAAAAAGTCTTTTCGTACTGCAAATATACGTTTTTGACTGTTCCAGTATTGATCAAATAATAAACTACCTCCTTTACTGTTAATAGACCTTGGTGTGATTTTAAGATCTTATCGGTAAAAAATCATCGGACTTAAATCCAACCTTGAGGTTTAATATTAGTAGGACAAGATTTTTAGAGAGGGATGAATAATAATGCCTACAATAGATAGTAATGAGTATCCTCCGAGCATAAAACGTAACTCTATTTACAAATTTCTCACCGTTATAAAAGAGGAGTTTATTACACATATGCTTAAAATAATAAGAAAAAATCGAAAATAATATCTACTTTAGATGGGTTTTAAAATCTATATATATATTATATAAAGTAAATAATTATTTAAGGGAAGCTTGCCGCCTCCTACACTGTACCTGTAGATATTCCGAAATTGCTTAGCTAAATTAATACCATTATGTTGCTGTTTTTCTCTAGCACAAAGCTTGCTAAGGCAGGAAAAAAAAAATGCAATAAATCTTTTAATGTTAAATTATCATTTAAATGTTTCACATTAACGGATAAAAAAATCTTTTTTTGCATATCCTTGTATTGTTTACCATTAATAGATTATAAATTCCTCCCTTTGCCTTTTAAATATTATTTTATATGGAAACTATACGGAAAGTTTCATTATAAATTTTTTTAATATTACAATGGCAATAGGACTTTATGTCCGGGTATTGATTAAAGGCTCAATGGCTGCTGATTTAAATGAATTGAGAAGCTTCGTATAGGTGTATTCTATTTAGGCTGTATTTTTTTTTGCCGGGCTACTTTCGTCAGTACGGCAAAGGAAAAAAAATTAGTAGAACGCCGCGAAGGTACCAAAAATATTTATTTAGTCCTATAGCTCGGCTCGTATATAAGGGACTGGCTTTAAGTAGATATATTTAGATTCGGTTATTAATCCTTATCTCTTCATATAAGTGCGCTGGACTATACTTGGGTTAAATTTTATAAATTAAAGGATACCTATAGTCCTGAAAAAAGATTAACTTTAAAGTTACTTCCCGCTTGATTGTTTCTTAATAAAGACATTCCAGCAATTTGTGGATCCTTTTATGGAGACAACAATCCTAAATAGGCCTCCAGCTAATCGAGGGGAGCTCTGTTTAGTTTCTGCCTGACAAGAACACAATAAAAGAAATATATTGTATTACAAAGATAAAGTCGAAAGCCTAAACATACTATTTTTATGAAACTGTACGTTATGATTATAAATTTAAACTATTTGTTCTAGCATATTATGATTAATATAGTGAACTTAAACCTAAATTCATAAGTAAATTTAATTGGGCTGTTTACTTTCTTAACGACCCTAAGGAAAAGCATAACATTTTTAGCTATTAGCAACTTCAAGATTACCCGCGCTAATAATATACCATAGGGTAGCTAAATAGATGAAACAGCTAGCATAAAATAGTTATACTTAATTCATATCCACTAAGATAAAATCCATGCCCCAAATGGTAAACAGCGTAACCGTAATAAACGAAATAGTATGTTACTACCTGGGAACTAAAAAAAAATAAAATTTAACTTAGCTGTGTGGTCAACTATACTCTTTTTAAAATTAATTTTTTAAAAGCATCTGGCGAATTTGCCTGTAATAAACCGTAATACGAATCTATCCTTTTTGATCCATTTATGTAGAGCATACACCTCGCGCCCTCAGCATAACACAGGAAAAAGTTCTAAGGATGTCCCCCCAATAGTTTGTATATTCATACCCAACTACCTTTACAGGCAATTATAATTTTATAACCCCTGTATTTTTCAAGTAGGGGGTCGGGACTATTTATCTTGAGGCATATAAAAACAATAAGGGTGGCTTAAAGCGACTCGACTCTGTAACCACCCATCCCATTTTATCGATGATACTGCATTTAACATAACTAGGGCCACTTGGCTACGGGATTGCCTTAATTTCCTTTCGTGCATCTATTTTGACTTTTGATTTTGTTACTCAGTCATACCCTGAGCCATGTTATTAGGTACCGAACATTTTAGTGAAATAAGCTTTAAGTGGTTCCGTAAATTTAATGGGATGTTTAGCAAAAGGGTCTCACTTCTGCTAGGCCGAGTAAAGTATCTACACCTGTTACTAAAACTTTTTTATGTGCGTGTGAAAAAAAATCTTATCGTTTATACTCCTTTTTTTTTATAGGGTGAAATGCGTGCCCTAAATATTTCTTAATTGTTTTGTACATTTATTTTCATAATTCTTTTAGGTGCTTTCCCTTAATATTAAGCATAATAGGTTGTATTATCGTTAGTTAATATATAATTTTATGATTAATTTTTTTATATAAAAATTATATACTGCGTGCTTCCGCCGGGCATTATTAAATAATGTCTCTTTTTCTTACCCGCAGCGCCAGGCTACTTGTGTTACATTCATGGCTAAAATATTAATACTAATTTTTCCACCCTTTGTATATTGATAGCTAGCTCAATATCCAGTTATTTACAATATTAATAGTCTCTACATTAAAAAGTTAGCACTTTTTGTAGTTGTCTACTAGTAAATGGATCCTTGTAAAGTAACCTATAAGTTGAAGCAGTATAAATTCATACTCTACCAATTATTAAAGTTTTCTAAATGAATATATTTCCTCTAATTTTTTACTATTTCTAAAGTCTTAATTCATACTATATATAATATCGCTTTAATACCTCCTTAATTCATTTTATCGCTAGGTGGATTAGTTATCAATTCCCTTGTTATTTAAGACATATAGCTATTACACTTTAGATTTGTTATATTTTACACCCTAAGTACCATCATCTTTAATTTTTATATATTCATACCTTTTTAGCTATCGGTACGATCTAATTCTTAACCCTAAGCATCGTTACTAGTTTCGTTCGTAAAGTTCATAAAGATTCTATCTTATTAGTTAATAAAACAAGTAATTCTTATAAGGGAAGCGCAAGCTTCTAGGTATTGAAATAAGCATTTAAAGTTTCTCTTGCTACACCTAAAGTAATTAGATAACTCAATTAATACCCTACTATTGTCATACGAACTAAGGTCTTAGTTGTCCATTAACAATATCCCGAGGAATTAAACATATTAATACCCTTATGAGGCACGTACAAAATTTGGATCTGTGTCTAGTTTAGTATTCATATTAAATAATTATAAATTTGAATATCATTATGATTCCTTTTTAATATAGTATTGATAAAAAGGTAAGTATTTTTGCTCTGCCAACCGTAAGAATTTTATCTTTTCTTTCCTGCATTATTCTAAGAGATGCAAATTTCTCTAACACAGAAAAATTCGAATTTTATCCAACCGATAGTGGTTTGTCCTTTTTTTTTTGAAAAAAAAATACAAAACGCATGAAATCTAATCGTTCAATAATTTAACATTATATTGCTTTTTAAATTCTCGAGGGTCTTCTGGACCGAGGGCCCTAGGAAATTCTTTTAGGCGGTCAACCTTTTGCTTGCTCTGATCACGCCTAACAAAAAATATTAGGGAGTATTTTTTAAAAGAAAAAGTATATATATACCTTTTAACCTACCCCCTTTAAAACCCTTAAATTATTGTTATTAAGGAGCAGTTGAAATAAAAACACTTACTTACATATTTATTACAACTATTACTTTAAAAGGATAAGCTTGGCGTGCACAAAGGGGGTTTTTTATATAAAGCTTAAAATAGCTTTTATTATGCTGGAGCTAGCTAGTAAAATATTAAAAAAGAGTCTATTCATTGACCTTCAGCATATGTGACCTTTAATCTTCTTTGCCAATATGCCCCATAGTGTTCTGTCAGGTACAGTTACAATTGCTATACTACCCAGTAATGAGCGGCCAACATTACACTTAAATTTTTCAATAAATTGAAAAATTTTAGTTGAGGTAAATCATTTTTTGTGTGGTGTGGGGAGCAAAGTAAGATTTTTTTATATAAAGTTAATGAAATACGTCGCCTAATTAAAAATAAATTATTGGAGGTGCAATCTCCTGTGTGAGGGGGGCTCCATCAAAAAAAAATATAGCTTCTCTATTTTACTATTGCATCACATAGTAGCACTCAAAAAAACAATATAAAAGTACATGGTGTAGCTCATGTAAATTTTATACTTAGGTTGTGACATTTAAAACCTAAGAAATTAAGGGGGCAGGTTGGCAATATTCTGTGTGAATAGGTATGCTCGCCAGGCCCTGCAACAAATGACCAATATATTCTAAAAATTAGATAACTATTTTATTATAGTAGCGCAGCCGTTGCTTCTCGCAAATACAAATACTAGGGGAAACCAAAGCTAGCGCTTAATAGCAAAGCCGTATGTCCTAGCTTTGCTACAACTGCACAAAGGGGGCGAGCCTCATCCCGAGAAAGAAACTAAGATCGTAAGCTAATTAGAATGTTATTACTCTGCTCTTTACTAAAATGAGACTAAAAAATTATTTATTCTAAACCAAGCAAATCATGGTCAACGCCGTTCTATTGCATTATCAGAGCAGATTAATAAAAATTCAACTTTAAAGTAAAAGCTTGCAACTGGCTATTTTTTTGTTCATGACCAGAACGATTACAAGCTAAGTCTATATTTATTTTACTTTGCGATAAAAGGTAAACTACAAAATCGTGAGCTTTTAGTGGGCTGTTATCTCCCTCATTCTAAACTATTTAACTACCTGTTTAAGTTAGCTTTTAGTTCAATCTGTACTAGAACCCTGGGTGTTAATGCAAGGATTTCTCAGCTACTTAACCTTCTTACTAATTGTTTCGTAAACAATGTAATAACAAATATCAAGCGGCCACTACACTTACCAAATAGATTCCTACACTACTTAAGTTAAATTTCATCCCTGAAATGCATTCAGGATAGTCTCCTATTCTTCTTAGGGCATACCTTGTATGCATTTTATTATCCATTATTCTAAATAACCGTCTGTGCATGGTTTCACTGAGACCGATATGAAAGGGGGTAGGTAACCCTTCTTTATTTACAAATTTAGAAATAAAAGTATTTATCTTCATATTTAATTGTATATATATATTTTTTAATAGTTATCGCGTCTTTAATGTAAAATCTTTTCAATAGTACATTACACTCCGCCTTTAGCACTCTTAAATACTCCTATCACCTTTGTAAACACTCAACCCTTTTTTCTTAATTTAGGCTAAGATTTATCAGACTTAGGTTTCTGTACATAGGATTATTCAAACCTTACTACTTTATTCATAATGTGTGCAATAAATTTGCCCTTTAAGATTTTGTCCTTTATTTACATCATGGGCATTTAATGCCTAGGGTTCTTTTGATTTATTTTTCTCTTAAATTAGCAGGGATTTGGCCGAAAAAAATTTTTTTTTTATTCTTGTAACCGCGTCACTTTATTTCATAGCATAAAATCAGAAAATACAAAGTACTAGTCATTAATCTTAGTGTTTCAGATAAAAAAGGTTTTTACTTTTAACGGAATTCAGATATAAGTCTTTAGACTCTTTTTGAGTCTTTATAATCCCTACTAAGTCTCGCAGGGGTTTAAATTTATACAGTTTATATAAAATTAATATAGTTGTTGTTATTTACAAGATAATAAGCTTGCTTTATATGTGTCCCTGCTACCCAAACAATAAATAAATGAGCTTGCTGGTTAACAAAGAAAAATGATGAACTTGCGCCTCCATACTTCAAGAAATAGCATCTAGAATATAACCCAAATAATCGCTTAAACAAAAAGGAAGTGATTTTAACGTGGGCTATTAGCCTAGAATCAATACCTGGTACCGTGACTATTACCGTTAACGCTATATTTATAATGATAAATAGCCCACCCTTATTTTAATATCGAGGCCTCGCTGCATAATAGGTTTCTCTATAAAGATTGTAGAACTTGAAGAGATGGTTTCAAATTAACCTAAGTCCAAAATTTGTCTGCAAACAATTAAATGTGGTGTTAAATTTTAAACAGTAATTAAAAATTTTTATTTTTACTGCTTTTTTTGCATATTTTTCAGCTATTATCCTTAAAGGACATAGAAAAGATTAAGGCTCAAAAACATCTCATCTTTATTTTGGATCTTGTCCGGAGATCAAATGAGTATTTAGTTTTTTGAGTAAAATGGCGTGCTAGGCCGGTATTTGTTTAGAATATTTTTTTCGTGCGCAAGCTATCACTCTCTATGGCAACTACTAACAGTCATATTAACTTAATTATAAGCTAAAAAGTGATAATAGGGGTGAATAAGGTAAAAAAGATCTCTAACATATCACATGTTATTTATGATTATTTTCTTTTCCCTTTTTAAGTTACAACAGATAGTCTGTGACGGATGCCCTAACTAAAAAATATGAGATTGTGCCCAATATTTATTGTAGGTTTCCAGCTAATTGTCTATTTATACCTGCCTAATTTCAATAGGTTGCTAGGCATATCGTGATTAGGTTAAAATTTCATATCACTATGAAAGGAGGGCCTGCTTTGGCCTAAAAAGTTGGGAGAAAAAATGTAAGATAACCCTTACATAAAGTCCAAAAAATTGTCGTCCTGCTAAGGTAAGATTCATCAATTTAGACCTAAACAATTTGAGTGATACTCAGAAAAATCACCTCTGCAAACATTAGCAAATACGGCTCCCATTACTTAAAAACGTAGTGGAAATGCCAAAAGATATATTAATGTAACCGTTTTAAATTTTGTATGATATCAAAATTATCTTTTTAGCTGGCTATCCATTCTGTAGGTCAACCCTAATAAGCACCCCCTAAAGACGGTAGCTATAGTAGGGGGATATGGCTTGCAGGGTCTTCCAATAATTTTCATCCAATTTCTGTATGCTCCCCTGGGATGTTTCTAATGAAGAGGTATAACCACACCGTAAAATTGTATCTTTTGGTTTTTATACTTTTTTTTGTTTATTCTACGTATTATGAATTTTTAATTTTTATATTTGCAAAGGGGTTTATAATAAATTGGTTTCTCTAAGATTTATTATCTACTTTTATTCAGTTAGCATTGTATGTAATCGTCTCACCCTACCAACAGCAGAATTAAGTTATTATTAAACTTGTTATAATAACTATTAGTTTTACCATAACAGGAATTTTAGATTTAACTTCTAAGCACAAAGACATACTCAACCCCATTCTATTTTGAATATGAAATTCCTTAAGGGCCATTATGTATGACCTTAAAGGAGAGAAAAATATACTAAGGTTTATCAATCTGAAGAATAATATTGAGCAACACTGTATCTTTTTAAACCAGTGATTTAGACCTCTTTCTCAGGTATCTCTTTTACAGGGTTCCGGGGTACCCTTTTTCAATTCTATCTTTCTATTCTCTCCGTCGTCAATACCTTTAAAAATAAGATGGCCTCGCCGCATGAAGCTAGACATACCCGACGATCTAAAAGGACTAAATTTTGTCTTGAATAGGTTTCAAGCTTCTTCGACTCACAGCTAGGCCGCCGTTACACCTGAACAGCTATCTAATGATTTACATAAAAACTTTTAAGATATAGAAGGTACATATATAAGGGTGTAGTCTATAAAAAAAATATATCTTTTTGTTGCTTGCATGCACCGAAAGTAGCCCGCCTTTATTTTGAATCGCCGGCGTTTCCTACGCCCATATTCTCCGAGATAGATAACTTACTTATTTCTTAGAGCTTAAGGGTTGTTATTTTTTAAGTTATCTTTTAAATTATTTTAAATAATAAATTAAGACTTTTTTATTAATCTTTATATAAACTTTTTCAAAAAGCATATTGCATGTCATCAGGGAAAAATTTTCTTTACCTTTATTTTATATGATTGTATGCTTGTTTAAATTTTTTTCCTGATTTCTTGTAAGCTTGTATTTCAAACTCACCTTTTATTAGTTTTGACTTTTAAAGATAAATTCTTGTCTTATTCTTCCTATAATTCATATTGTGTTGTCATTTTCTACTAAAGGGTAAAATAAGATAGGTGCGAGGCCAGAACAAATCAATAGTTAAATCATTATAATTTGAATTATCAATTAGTAATTATTAGGTAAAAATTTTTTTTTCATCTCTGGAAGCTTTTTTTTTCTTATTCCCCTTTAAGATCTTGTGTAGAAAATAGGTATCTTGTTTTTGGTTTTTTTGGGGGGTTTATTATTTGATAACCTTCGTTTAATTATTACTCATATTTTTTAAACCTTATTATTACTAATCCTATCTCAGTTTAAATGATTAAAATAATTCATTAGGGTAAAAAAAAAACGAATCTCCATTATAGTTAAATATTATATAATAACATAGTCCAATGAATAAGATATTTAAAGAATAGTATAATTTAAAGTCTTTTTCTTGAATACCTTTTATTCTTTTAGTAAAATCATACGTTAAATTAATAAATTAATTCAGATATTAATAGCAGATAGGATCAAACAATTTTATATAGATATATTAAATAATAAGGTATCACTCTATAAACTTACTTTAAGTATAAAATACACCTTATATAAAAACATTAAAGGGATTATTTTTGTAATTTTTTTTATTACCTGATCCTGCGTAGATGCGAGGGGTGCTTGCGACTTATAAGGGGCACTCGCGAGGAATTATGAAAAATCGCCGCGCGACAATATAATTATAAACCTTTAAAAAAATTTCCTTTGTCCTACGGGGTCCGAAGCGTAGGCCCGTAAAATCATTTTTGTACTATATTTTTCTTTATGCGGTGCGAAGAGGTCCACAAGGCTTTGCGCCTTACAGAAAAAATTAAGAGCAGCAATAATTATACTTTAGATATTGGTGGTAAATCTAAACTTATCAAGGGCAAGTTTGCAGCGACAGCAAGCGATTACTCATGAAGCTTTAGCATTATTTAAAAAAAAACTAATGCACACTTCCGATAAAATATAATATACTACTGATATCACTTTAATATAATGTGGTCCAAATGGCCCCTTTTATTTGACCTATCTCTTTTCAATTTAAGACTCGCAGGTAAAACCACAAATTTTGAATAAAAAGAAACTCTATTACGTAAGGAGTTTCTGGTATTGAAAAATTCATTTTATAACAAAAAGACTGGAAATAAATTTTATATTCAATAGTATCAAAATTTTTGAATTTTTAAAATCAGGGTTAGTGATCAAAAATTTCTTTTATAAACTACGTCTAATAAAAGTATAAGCAGAGTATGTATCATTTTTACCTAAAAAGTACTCATACAAACATGTCATGGACTTTTACTGATTGGAAATTTAAAGAAGTTATTATTTAGATTTTTTACCTATGTTGTGTATATGGTTTACAAATAAAGGGTATTAAATCATTAAGGTCATAATTTTAAAGTAAATTCTTAAACCTAATCTTTGTAGCCTTTAAGCAATTCAATTCTATTACAAAAAATAAAAACCATAGAACCTTTTGTATCTATTGAAATCCTGAAAAAATAAGAATCATTTAACTTTAAATAATAAATCGGGGTTTAATGTAAATCTTGTATTATATAAAATAAACCAGCTTTCTCTAAACCTATCACATCTTATTTAATTAAGAACATTTAATTTATTAAACCTAAATAAAGCATTTATTTTTCCATGGAACTATATAGATGTAGATAAAAATTTTATTTTTAATGCTTGATATTTTACCCTAATGTATAAAGTGTTTGAATCGGTTAAATCCTTTATTCTCTATTATTGAATCTTTTATTCGAGCAGCCTTTCTAATACTAAATTTTTTAAAAGAAGTTTCCCTTAAATCAAATGTTTCTTGCCATCCTATTATTCCCGCTAATCAGGAATAAGAAGTTTAGTATAGTTGTTTCCCTTATTTGCTAGTATTAAATACCTATTGTGCGCGTGTTCACGCGAGCCTTTATTTTCTTTGCTGTATGTCCAGCTTCAGGCTTAGGGTTTCAGTATGTAATTTTCTATAATTTATAATAAAAGACAAAATGCAAGAAAATATATGTAAGAAGAGCGAACTTTTACAGGATAAACGTATAGTCCTTGAGTATCGCTTTTAGCTTTTCTGCCGGTATTTGTATATGTAATATTCTAAGTTCTTAGTAGTTTAGGATATCATATATTATTATTTTTCACTATTTTAAAAAGATTAAAGCTTTCCACTTAGACTCTCAGGTAAAAAAATGACGTCGCAAAATTTATATATAATAGTAAAATAATTTAACTTATAATAAAGTTTCCAGCATACTATGTCCAATTGCAGAATAAATGAAACGTACTCAGGCCCATTTGAGGGCACTACGGTTAGTAAGTCAGTTAAGGTTGCTCAATATTTACATACAACAACTGCTCACGCATTGGTCTGGAACTATTACTTATCTAATATTTAACTTTCAATTTAACTTCCGAATGCACGTTTAGTCCTCCTACGTATCTCTACTCGTAATTAAATTGGAAATAAGTTACTTTGGTTTTTCCCACGAGGTATTACCTTAAATCGGGGGTAGGATACATTTTACACCTACCTATTTATTCTTTTCCGTATTAAGACAAAACATAGAGGCCTTCACGTTGGCAAAATTAAATATAATAATTTACCGAAAAACCCGTTTGAATTTTTGTCACGGTCACAATGACAAACGACACTTACTAAAGAATTTTTTTGAATTTTCGTAAAGACTCGTAACTTTCTCCTAAACAAAGAAGTTAGTACAGGATGTGTCCACTATTTTCAGCTAAAGCCTCTTTCTTGTATACCTTCTATAAAATTAGAAGTTTATCATAAGGGTTACGGACCTTATTTATACTTCAAATATGGCTTTAAATTAATATTATTAAAATAAAGCAGTTCGTAAATTTGATCTATTTGAGAAAGGAATTTTCTTCCCGACTACGAAACGAAAAACAACCGTCCGCTTCAAAAACCCAGATATCCAGTTTTAAAGAAATAGTGCCTTAAAATTAGGCATTTTTATAATAGCATATGCTCTTTTTAAAAATAGTACGTCTTGTGGATAAGTATTTTTCTACTGAAAGGTTTTAGTTAAACATGGTTTTTAATATTGGCAAGAGACTGATTTTTTTTAAACGGTTAAAGGATCGGATAAATTCAACTATTTTTATTATTTCAATAATTCTTCCGTTTTATTTAACACTCGAATAAACATCAGACTCTTTTCCCAGCTAATCTATAACAGTTGCACCTATACTTTATCTATCTCAACCAACCCAAATTAATTGATAGATTTAAGGTTAAGATACATTTTATAACTAGTCTCGTTAATTGTAAGTGCTCCTGTTTACGATAAATGGTTTCTTGAATACTACCGGTCACCGTCCATTAGCCCTACTCAAGAAATGTTTTATATATATTATAGTTATTGTACTCACAAAATCATATAACTGCAAATTATTAACGACTAAAGAACTAGAATTGGCTAATCTGTCTTATCAAACAAATATTGGTATACCTTAATCAAAAAGTTCAAACTGTCATCGTGAATCTATATTCTAGTGAGCATTAGATTAACACAACTCTAAATTACGAAGAAATATAAATTAAGTTTAATCTTTCATTAACTAAATAATAAATTTTTGTACTATTCTTTTATTTAATTGCGATTTTCTCTATAGTAACTGATTTAAGATTTAAGTATTTTAGCTGCTCTGGTTACCCATCGGTACCTTACTAATAGTTTATATTTCCAGCATCGTAAAGAATATTCGCGCCATTGTATTTATAAGCTATTTTCTAGTTTATTGTTAATCCTAATCAATTTTTTACAATTATTAGAATTTTCAGTACTTTTATTATGAGGGTAGATCTTCAAATATTATGCGGGGAACTATAGCTAAATACCAATTTCACCCTCCAATATTTATTTTCTTTAATCACATCTACTAATGAGCCGTGATTAGATTTTAACTGAATTTGGAATATAAGTTATGGTAAAGAATGGAAATTATACTTTTAATACTCTCTATAAGAAATTTTAACACTACTGGAGATTGCAGAAACTTACTTTTATCAATTTCTGTTCTCCTTACCCTATCAAAGAATGTTTGTATGCGAAGCATAAAAAAGGATTATTTCTTCGTTTAAAAAACGTCAACTAATTAGACCTTTAGTTTGATAAAGAGTGTACTTTTTATTTCTAGCTAAAAAGAGATAACAAATTTTTAGTTTCTTCTTGTATATACATAAACCGTCGGAGAATAACCTTGTTTCCGAGTACAATATAGCGAAGGAACTCATTGTTTAATATAGAAAGTTTGTCTATATAGTTTAAGTTTTTAATAATTCACTATTGTATATTCAACTGTGAGTAAATTTATCCTTATCCGTATTTTAAGTTAAGGTTTTATTATAGGCATATTTAGAGTTTGTTCTACTAATTTACAAAAAGGAAGTTTAGTTGAGTGTTTCATTCTATTAGCTAAATGTATAAGTATCGCTTCCTAAAATGCTGAATACGTGTTTATTATAGTAAATTATTAATTAAGACCAATAAATCACCTGGTATCTTTTTCTTTCTTTTATATTAAAGCTCGCTATCTTTCAAATTTACCATTAAATTTATTTCAGGTTTTATAACTTATTTAGCAGGCAACCTCTCTTTTTGTATGTCAAGAGTTAAGACTTGGTACCTTAATTTTACTTGTAACTGTTAATTAATTTATAGTTTTATTTTCATGGACTATATCTTCATTCCACTATAAATAATTTACTTTTTAATGGGATTGCGTGTAGTCTTCCTAAAGGTCCTACTAAGAAATCATCTGTTGGTTTCCTGCTGATTGTTCAAATTAAAATTAATTGTCACCTTTTTTATCGTTTAAGATAATTAGGACATGCATATTGTTTAGAATTTTCCGCATATAGTAAAATTTTAAGGAGAGCTATAAGTGGATTATCACCCTCCGATTGTTAAACATAAAGACGAAGCCTAATAAAAAACATTTGAGATGTCATTTTAAATAGCACCCACCTAGCACAGTATAAAGCTACCACAAGAAAA
>JACYFI010001842.1:0-13697 GCA_020975735.1 Ophiocordyceps xuefengensis | reverse complement strand
AAAAATTCTTTAGTAAGTGTACCGTTGGTCATCGTACCCGTGATAAAAATTTCCATACGTTTTTCCGTAAAACTATTTATATTTAATTGTTGCTAATCCGGTGAAGCCTATATGTTTCTTATGGGGAAAAGATAAGGGGTAGTATAATGTACCCTTACCCATTTAAGGAATTACCCGTTGGAAAACCAAAGTAACTTAAATATTTTCAACCAATATATATTTATGAGTTAGATCCGTAGGTCTAATCGTGACCATCGAAAGTTTATTAGTTAAATCATTAGATAATTATAGTCCGATTCACTCCTGTGAGCAGTTGTTATAGGTAAATTTTTGAGGCAACTTAACTGACTTACCTTACGTAGGTGCTCAAAGTGGGCCTGAAGAATTTCATTACTCCTCAATTTGAACTATATGCTGGGAAACATATTATCAAAGTTAAATATTCTTTTATATATATAAATTATTTACGTATTTTAGCTAGATCTAAAGTGGAAGCTTAATCTTCTTATAAATAGTGAAAATAATTAATTATACTTATCTATACTACAAAAAACTTAGGGATAATTAATATACAATCAGCAGAGAAACTATAAAAGGACAATTCTCAGAGACTATACGTCAATCATTTAATTCGCCTTTTTTATCATTAATTTTTCTTGCCATTTTTTTCTATTATTATTAATATATATTACATACTGAGAACCTCAGCGAAGCTGACTACACAAAGAAAAATTAAAGGCTCAGGTGAACCTAACGGGCATCAAAAGGTTATTTTAAATTACTAATAATAAGGGATAACAACTAACTATATTCTATTCTGATTAGCGGGACATAATACAATGGAAAAGAAAATTTTGATTTAAGGAAATCTTCTTCTTAAAAAATTAGTATTTAAACTGATCGAATGAAGATTGCATGATAGAAGGATATGATAATTTAACACGTATTCAATACACATTACATATGGGAAATTAATCAAATAAAACGAATTAATTGTATTCTACAGGATAAGCATCTAAATGAAAATATATGATTTATTTTAGTTAATAAATTAATTGGGGTATAATTAGAATTAAGGTGTTAAAGTTTTAGAAAAACAGCTGTGTATTTATATTAACATAGATTTCATGAAACCTGATTTATAAATTAAGTCAATTTTGATTCTTTATTTTCAGGATATATTTGGATGCCAAAAAGCGTTCTATAGTGTTTTAAATTTTAATTTGTAATTAGAATTCAATGTAATCTACAAGTTAAGCATAAGACATTTTTACATTTAAATTATCCTTTAAATTTAAAATGACCCCTATTGTACCATGTACACAACATTAGTAAAAAATCTCAAATAATATAAACTTTAAATTCAGATCCAGTTTAAAAGCCATGACATGTTGTATAGTAGATTTATGAGGGTAATAGGATTATACTCTGATTAGTTTTATAGAGGTTAGTTTAACTAAAAAAATTTTTTATCTATCCGTGATTTTAAAATTCGAAATTTTGAATAATTAGCTGAATATAAAAATTTTTCAAGACTTTTTTGTACATGAATTCAAATTGACAGAAATCCTTTAATGAACACCCATTTTTTTTTCAAATTTGTCGTGTTTCACCCGCGAGCTCTTAAATGAAGGAAATAGTCCCAATAAAAGGGGGTCATTTGCCCATTATATTAGTGATATCTAAGTATTATTATATTTTATCGAAGCTGGCTATTTTTTTTTCAAAATATGCTAAAGCTCAAGTTGCTTATTTGCTTTCCGTTGCAAACTTGCACTTATAATATAGATGTACACATTATCTAAGATATAAATTTTGCCCCGCTTATAAATTTTTTTCTTTAAGCGGGAAAACCTTGCTGGACCTCTGGACACCCATAGGAAAATATTCGTACAAAAAGAATTCTTTACGTGCTTCGGACTCGATCCCGTAGACTAAATGAATTTTTAAGATCTATAAATATATGTAGGTGGCCGCGTTTTTTATATCCTGCGGAAGGCACCCTTGTGAGCACCCCTCGCAATGCCTGACGAGGGCATCACGTAAATTAAAATTACAAATACAATCCTTTTATGTTTTGTTAAAATATAGGTAGTATTGTTATTTTAACTTAAAGTTAAGAAGAGTGATAAGCTTTTATTTATGTATCTATATCTAACTTTGTTTAACTTCGCTATTAATATCTGATTAAATTATTATAACTTCCTTGGTTTTATAAAAACAATAAAGGTATCCAAGAAAAAATCACTTAAATTAATGTATTTCTTTAAATATTATTATTGGCATGTATTTTATATAACATTTAAACCTATAGATCGGAAAGTCTTTTTTATTACCTAATGCAATTATTCAATTCATTTAACGTGAGATATGTTATGGTAATAAAAGGAGTTAAAATTATGAATTAATATAAAAGGTTTTTCAAATAATAAAACCCCGACTAAAAAACTAAAATAACTAAGATACCTGAATTTGGACAGAGAGTCTTAAAGAGAATAAAAAAAAAAAAGCTTCAAAGAGGATAAACAAAACATTACTAAAATTAAACTTGATAAATCCATACTAAATGATTTAAATATTGATTGTTCCTGCGCCTACGGCCACCAGAATCTGATTAGGCCTTTTAGAGAAAATGAAAACACAAAAAAATATAGGAAAAAGACCAAGATTTATCCTTAAAAGAATCATTAAGATAAATTAGAGTTTGAAATCAAGCTGTACAAAGAATCAGGAAAAAATATTTAAAACAAAGCATAAATGAATATAAAAAAAGGTAAAGACAAAAATTTTTTCCCCTGTGAAATCTAATATTCTTTGACAAGTTACTATAGAAGCAAGTAAAAATGATTAATTTTAATTCTTAAATCAATAAAAGATAACCTTAAAAAAACAAGCCTTATGGCTCTAAAAAATAAAGTAAGTTATCCTTATCCTGAGTTATGGGATAGGGAAAACGCGTGATAGAAAAAATAAGGGGGGCTACTTCGGTGCTATGCAGCAAAAAAAATATTATTCTTTTTATACGAGCTTACCACACCCGTATAATGTACCTATAAATATCGTTTAAAAAGTTTTTGATGGAATTCTTTAGGGCGGTCTCAGGTAACGGGCGGCCCTATCTGGAGTCAAAACAGGTTGATACTTAATTCCAAGACAAATTAGTGTCTTAGTCCGGGGGTATCTTCTTGGCTTTGCGGCAGGCTACTTTATTTTAAAGTATTGACGGGAGAGACAAGTAGAAAGAATAGTTTAATAAAAGGGGTACCGGACCCCTTGAAAGGGTTACCCTGAAAAAGGTCCTATATCCTGGCTCGTTTAAAAAAGGATAAGTGTTGTAGATATTTTATTCTTCAAGATGTACCTACTGAATTATTTTTCCTCCTTTAAAAGGGTCATACGAAGTACCCTTAAGATTTACAGATTCAAAAAGAGATGGTTGAGTATTCTTTGTGCCCTAGAGGGTTAAATCTAAATTACTGTTATGTAAACCTGAATAGTTATAATCAATTTAAATAAATAACTTTTAATCTGCTGTTGGTAGGTGTAACATATACATAAACATGAAGTGAAAATATAAAGTAGATTAATCTATTAGAGAAAACAATTATATAATATGAAAAGCCCCTGAAATAATAATTAAATTATAATACGTAGAAATAAGCCAAAAAAAAGTAGTAAACACCCAGGATACAATTTTACGGTGTTGGTTAATCCTATTTTACATTAGGAAACATACCAGGGGAGGTATACAGAAATTTGAGGAAAATTAAGAAGCCTGCAGCCATAATCCCTCTTAGCACCCCTTTAGGGGGGTGCTTATTGTTTGGACCCTACAGCATGGATATGCGCAACTCAAATAAAGATTATTTTGGAACATATGATAATTTTAAACGGTACATGAAGATATACTTTGATTTTTTCCACTCGTTTTAAGGTATGGGACCGTAATTGCAATGTTTGCAGGGTGAATATTTCTTGAATTCCAAAATGTTTAGGTCTAAATTATGGATCTTATCTTGCTAAGACACAATTTTCGACTTTTATTTATTAGTGTTAATCTTACATTTTTTACCTAACACTTTTAGGTCCACAGTAGGCCCTTTTTTTCAGAAAGTCATATGAAATTTTAAATCACTATTATAGAAACCCTATTTTAAATTAGGCAAAGTATAAAATAGACAATTAGCAGGTAAGACCTACAAATAAATATGGGCACAATCTCAATTTTTTAAGTAGGGATCCTTCGAGACTATAGAGGTTGTGAAGTTAAAAAGTTGAAAGGAACATGAGTCCTAATAAATAGTGATATGTTTAATCATCTTTGGTTTACTTTATTCACCCTATATATTTAGCTTATTAAATATAATAATATGAGTTTACGTTGAGTGCTCATTAAAGGTGGAAGGCTTGCGCACGAAAAATATTTCTACTAAAATATCCTGGCTGCAACCATTTTACTACAAACTAAATCTATTGACTCCTGACAGAGATCAAATAATGGAGACGATTGTTTTTTGGGTAGCTTTATTTTATTGTGCCTTTGTAATAGGCCATAGCTAAGAAAAATTGCAAAAAAAACAGGTAAAATTAAATAATAATTTAATTACTCTGGTTAAACTTAGAACATCGCTATTTATTGTTCAGTACAAATTGGGACGTTAGTTCATTTAAAAACAATCCTCTATGTGCAATCTTTTATAGGAGGAAACTATTATGAGCGAGCCTCGATATAATAAATAAAGGTGGTATTATCTCTTATAACAATCGTAGACGTTTAACGCGTAATACGTAGTAACGGTCTTGATTTTAGCAAAATAAAGCCCACTTAATACCTTTCTTTTGGTTTAAGGCCGATAAAAAAGTTATAATACACTTCTAACTTTGGAATATCGGAGGCGCAAAGCTCATCAATTTTGTCTTGGTTAGACCAGTCAAGCTCATTATTTATATGGTTGTGGTAATAGAAGGTACACCAATTAAAGCAGGTGTTTCTGTTAAATAAAACCAACAATAATTTAATTTATAAACATAAACCTGTTAGAAGATTTTAACACCCCTGGCGCAGGAATCTTAGTAATGGATTTAAAGACTTCAAAAAGATCTAAAAGACTTTATATACTGACACTACCGTAAATAACCTTTTCTGGTAAATACCCTAAGATAGGCTAGTCTTATTTTCTGAATTTTAGCTATGAATAGCTGCGGCGGAGCAAGAATAAAAAAATTTTTGGCACAAAAGAGTCTATCTATTTAGATAAAATAAATCTAAGGAAACTAAGCCACTTTAGATCCCTGTTTTTATAGGAAAAAGTCTTAGGATATTTTATTCACATATGGATAAAGATGAGATAAAAAGGGTTTGATATAATCCTATGTAACAAGTAAAACTAAGTCTGAAATAATTTAAGGTAAATAAGAAAAAGGGTTTATGTTACCGAATAGTGATCGAGGCATTTTTAAGAAGTGCTTAAAGGGGAGTGTAGTATCTTTAAGTAAAAAGATTTGACTATCTTATGACACTAATAACTATAAAAAATATATTACGACTTAACAAGATAAACATATAAGATAAACATCTTGTATTCTAATTGTAAAAAGGAAAGGGTTACCTACACTTTTTCAATTCTCTGCAGGTGAAAACATGCACAGATCCGGTATTTGAAAGAGTAAATATAAAATGCTACAGGATCCTAGGAAGCAGTAGGAGACTATCCTGATGCATTTCAGGATGAAAACCTTAATTAGTTAAGTGTAGATCTATTGTAAAGTGTGTGGTGCCCGCTTGATTATGCTTATCTTGGTTACAAACAACTTAGGTAGTAAGGTAAAGGTACTAGTAGGAAACCTTGATTTAACAGCTCAGGTTCTATAAGATATACTGAACAAGCTAACTTTAAAACAAATGTTACCAGGGTAGTTTAGAATGAGGATTTAACCAAGCCCACCTAAGCTGCATCATTTTGCGTAAATTTTAACCTTTACAAGTAAAATATATAGGACTTAGCTTGTATTTCGTCCTGTTCTATGGAACGAGAAAAATAACGCAAGGTTTGCCATAGCTTTTTACTTAAGTTGAATTTTATAACTCTGCGTCTGAATTAATGAATAGCCAGGTTAGGCATATTGCTTGTTAAGATTAACAGAATTTTAGTCTCCAATTAGCGAAATGGAAGAGTATAATACTTCCTTAATATTACGATCTTTAGTTCGATTCCTGAAGAGAGGCTAGGGCCCCTTGTGCCTAGTGTTAGCGAAAGCTAGGATAACAGCTTTGATAAATAGCGGCTAGACTTGCTATCCCTAAGATTTGTTATTGCAGAGAAGGCTGCGCTACATAAAAATAGCTCTATTAATTTTTAATTATTATGGCTATTTTTGCGGACTGGCAGCATACCCTATCACGCAGAAGGTATGTCAACCCTGCCCTCCATAAAATTATCTAAAAGTTGTTACATATGTCCAACCTAAAGGTATTACAATTAATGCTACACAAAGTACTTTCTTTATCTGTTTTAAGTGTCACTATATAGATGAATGAAAATGCCAGAGCTAATTTTTTTGTGGAAGCCCCTACACACGAAGTGCCCTCCTATATTTTATTTTTAATTAGCGATGTATTCATTAACTTTATATAAAAATAATTACTGCTCCACACCACACAAGAAATGATTTTACTACAACTATTATTATCATTATTGAAAATTTAGTGTTAATGGTGCCAGCCGTTTACTGGGTCAGTAGCATAGTACTACTTGTAGCTGAAAGAAAACCTATGTGGCTAGTCTGCAAGAAGATAGGTCCTAATGCTGTAGGATGCAAAATAATTAGACCTTTTTTAATTATTTTTATCAAGCTCTAGTTATAATAAAGCTAATTTATAAGCTTTTATAAAAAAGCGCCTCTGTTGCGCAAGCTATCATTTTAAAGAAAAGTAAAATTGTATAAATGAATTCAAATAGTTTTCTTTTAATTTTAAACTGCTCTTTAATCATATTTATACGGGTTTAAAGGGGGGAGGCTAAAAATGGTTATATATATTTTACTTTAAGTTAAAAGTAATCCTAATAATTTTTTCTGCGTTGATCAGAAGCAAGAAAAAGGTGTTGGACTAAAAGGATTTCCTAAGCGCCTTCGGGTTCCAGGACTCGGAGACTTTAAAAGCCATCTTAATGGTAATTTCAACGATAGATTTCATGCGTTGTAGATTTTTCTTTACAAAAAAAAAGTACAAAACTACGGTTGAGAAAAGTTCGGAATTTCTGTGTAGGAAATTTGAGTCTTAATTATTCGAAAGAAATGATCAATTCTTACGCTTTGCGCAATAAAATACTTACCTATTCAATACTATATTTCAAAAGTATCTAAATGATATTCAAGATTTATGATATATTATATGAAATACCCTTAAAAACTAGACAACTAGAATCAAATTTTGTTCACGTGCCTCTAAAGGTATTAATATTAATTCTCGCGAATATGTTTAGATGGACCATACTAAGGTACTTTAGGTGTATGACAACAGTAGTATCTAAATGAGTTATGCTAATTACTTTAGGTGACGCTAGGAATTTAAATAGGCTTATTAAATTCACCATAAGCTTGGGGACTCCTTTATTAAAAATACTTGTTTTTTAACTAATAAAGATAAATTCTTATGTAACTTTTTTAGAGAAAACTAGTAAAGGTTGCTAGGGTTAGAATTCGATGGTACTATAGCTGAAAAAAGGTATAATAATAAATAGTTAAATGATGGTACTATAGTTTAAAAAATATTATACAAGATCTAAAGGTACAAAGAGCTCAATTCTTTAATAACAACAGAAATTATACTATCACCTAGAAAATGAATTAAACGGACGGTATTTAAGGTTAATAAATTATTTTGTTTTTATGAATTGGACCTTTAGGAAATGAAATTAAAAGCAGTTATTCATTAAAGAAAATTTAATATTGTAGAGTTAATTTATAATGCCTTCAACTTTTATTACTTACAGAGTCCATTCTAGTAGAATTTACAAAACAGTTTGCTGACTATTTTAAGTAGTTCTGAGCTATATTAAATAAACTTAGATATTAGCTAGCTAATATACAAAGGTGGGAAAATTAGTTATTATATTAGGCATGAAATTAACCAAACGTACTTGTCGCGCTGCGCTAAAGAAAAATGACAACATTATTAATAATTGCCCGGCGAAGCCACACAGTTTAAAAATTAATTGTTTTACTATAAAAAAGGTTAATTGATAAATTAAATTACCAACTAATAATAAATACCCCCTATTATGTGTTATATTCAGAAGCCCCCTAACGAATTAGAAATCAAAGTTACGCTAAAAACAATCTAGTAAAAAATATTTAGGGGCACGCATTTTTGACCCTATAAAAATAAGTGTTTAAAGGATATTAGATTTTTTCAAGCACGCACATTAGAAAAAGTTTTAAAGTAAGGTGTAAACTACGTACTCGCCTTAGGCTAGAAGTTGAAACCTTTGTAAACTCCATCAAATTGCGGAGACCCCTTAAAGCTATTTTAACTAATATGTATCAGTAACTAATAACATGGCTCAAGGTCAATGTTACTCGAGGTATAAAGTAACATCAATAAATAGAATGGCACCGAAAGGAAATGGCAAGTCCCGCAGCCAAGTGCCTAGTAGGTATGCAGTTATTCGACTAAATGAGTTTGTTGGTGTTAAGAAGGCCGGTAGCTTCGCTGTTAGCCCACCCTTGTTTTAAATGCTTTAAGATTTAGCAAACCCATACTTTGAGAACAAAGTTACAGGGTATAAAATTTTATAACTGTTAATTGGATAGTTGTAATTAATATTACAACCTATTACGGGGAGAAAGTCTAAGAACTTTTCGCTTGTGTATGTCGGGCGCGGGGGAAGTAGCTCTACATAAAGGATAAAAAAAAAGGAAAATTCGTTTATCGGTTTATAACTAAGGCATTCGCAGAAAGGCTTTAAAATTAATTTTTTAAAAGAGTTGTTGCGCCTCTAATCCAAGGCTAATTTATTTTATTTTTTTTGGTCCAGTAGAAATTAATTATTCGGCTTTGGTTAGTTACGCTGTATTACCAAATGGCGGCTGGAATTATCTCTGTAGGTGACTGATTGAATAGTTACTCATTTATGCATGATAGCTGTTTCTGAACTTTAGTACCCTATGCTATGATTTATTAGCGAATGAATGCCTAAAAGTTTAAGATATGCTTTCTTACTGGGTCTTTAAAAAGTAACCAGGGCACCAATTAATTAGCTATGAATTTAGTTTAAGTTCGTATTATTTAATTATAATATTTGATAAAACTTAGTTTAAATTTAAATATAAGTACAGTTTCAAAATAGTATGATTAGCTTTACCCTTTATATTTGATACTAATATATTCCCTTTATTGGGTTCGTATCAGAAACTTAACAGAGCTCCCCTTCGATTTAGTGAGGCTGTTTAGGTATGGTCTATTAAAAGATTCACAAATATCTGGAATGTTTTATTTAACAAAATCCAGCAAAGGGAAGTAACCTTTTAAAGCTAAATCTTCAGAAGACTATAGGGTGAACGTTTGATTTTAAATTAAAACTTAAAAGTTAAAGTCCATAGTTTATTATAGAGCTAAAAAAGATTAATACGAATCTAATGAATCTGACTATCACAAAGCCGATTCTTATTATAACGGGACGGAGGCTATAAGACTAAAGTAAATATTTTTTGTATTCCGCGCATAACTACCTAATTTTTTTTTTTCTGCGTCTTGACGATACTAGGCCGCAAAAAAATACAGCTTAAAATACCACCCTATACTAAGAGGTTTTATTCATTTAAAATCAGCAGCGATTGAGGCTTTATATAATACCCGTACATTAAGTCTATTGCCATTCGTAAATATTAAAAATTTATATAGATACTTGGTATAGGTCATATAACTAATATTAAACAGGGCGAAAGGAGGATTTTTATTATATTATAAGGTGAAACTAAAAATAGGGTTAGTGCAAAGATTCGGTTTATCTTCAGAAATTTAAATGATAATTTTAAATTAAGAATTTATTGCGATTCTTTTTTCCGCTTAGCGTGCTTCGGCTGGGGAAACAACCGGCATATTAATGTATAATTAGGCAAGCATTTAGAACTATTCTAAAGGTTATTGTTAGGAGGCGCAAAGCTCCTTTATATGATTATTTATCTATAAAGTCATATATAGATTAAACACTATCAAAGTAGATATATTCGATTTTTTCTTATTTATTTTTAAGCTATATGGATAAATAGCTCTCTATTTATACGTGTAAATTGTAAATTCAGAGTTTACCTTTACGTGCTCGAAGTACCTCATACTAAAATCTTGTAGGCATTATTATACATTCCCCTCTCTAGATCCTTGTCCTACTAATATTAACCTCAAGGTGATTTAAGTTTAGATTTTTACGATAAAGTTTCTTAAAATCACCCAAAAGGGGCTATTTAAAAAAGCGTAAGCAGGTATTGATTTTATGGATCATAATAACTGTGCAACAGTAAAACAGTATATTGAAGGTACGGAATAAAACTCTTGTATAAGACCTTAATGAGCACTCAAATATAGAAAAAATACACATTTCTAAGTGCTGCCTAGCACGGCACGCACGCACAGCATAAAAAAAGCTTTTATTAAAGATGGTTTAGTATAAGTTGAGTAATATATACAAGATTGTTACATACCAAGGAACAAACGATTAGCCACAAATATTTTAACTGACTAGAAACTAAGTATTATACTAAATGAATTAGAATTCTTTTTTATAATTTTTAGTGCTATTGCTCAACAATAGATTTGGGTTACAAACATACTAAAGATACTAAAATTAAAAATGTAGTTAAAACCCGGGGGTAATTTAAAATCCTATTGCAAAAAGGCGCCGGATATAGCGCCCAGCTAGATAGTAAGCAAAGGAATAAATACCTTTTTAGGTGTAGCTTAATATATTAATCCTAGATTGGCTCTTAATTATAAAATTTAAAAAACATGAAATTAGTAACACTTAACTCATCTAGGAGTAACAGTAGATGGCGCAAAGACTCTTAAAATGTAATGAGCTTATACTTACAGTACTTGTTACTTAATTAAACCTAAGGATTTAGGGGTTAATGTAGTTATGGCCACGGCTCGTAAACAGTCGTTGCACATATAAAGAACCAAAAAAAAATAAGATCACACCACGGAATCTGAATTAGTTACGGGGGATTTGTGACCGAGACGCGGCGGTTTATATTCCGTTTTGTTCTTTTTAGCGGTACGCTAGTATTGTTATTAGTTGTATATTTATAAGAGTTTCTATCATTACTGGCTATTTTAATTACAAAATCGATTTTATTTAATTATTGTGATCTCATTAAGTTTTTATACAATACAATATTTAATTGAACATAGGATGAACTACATCTACAGATATTAAAAACAAAGACAATTTTTTAAACTAGTTCTAATGTGAAGGGTTATTGTCTAGGTTACTTTAGCTATAAATGAGCCTCATATTGGATTTTGGTATTAATTTGATGCCGGGCCTCTTTTCTAGATTTAGATTCGACCAGTTGATGGCCCTTCTGTTGAACGTTTCTTACTGCTAATTTATTGCTTTATTATTAATACCTTCTTTATTGTATTGTTTGGGGTTATTTATAAATATAAAATTTATTTTAATATAGTCTTATTAAATAGTCAGTAATTATCCGTAAGAAGTATGAGTAGTATGAAAATACATAAAAATTATATATGAGCTTGCTTATTTTCTCTAAGGCCTGGCTATTGTGCTTATTTGCCCCAAGCAAATACAAATTTAGAACCCGCGGTTAAGCCGAGCCACCGTCTATAAAAATTAACCACGCTAATTAATATACTAAGTGGTATAAATATCCATATTATAATTAAAGATAATATTTAGGGGGTTTAGGTGCTGTCGCTTTCTGCTCTCAATTTAACAAATAAGCGTATCCATTAATACCTCAGAGGGCACTAGGTCACAGCCTCCCCTGTTTGGGCCGTTGAACTAAACAGGGCTAGCTTATAAGGGGTTGAGGGTGGCCTTCATGCCTTTATTTTCTAATGCCTTTGAAGGCTTAGCTTAGCAAAGATTTTTTTCGCCACAAAATTCTTTGAGGCTGCTATTTTTTGTGCGGCAGCCCGCGCTGCTGCTAGTCGCCAGCCTCAAAAGCAAAGAAGAAAAAAATCAGATGCAAGATTTCACCAGATAATCGATGTTCCATTGAGGTCTAGGCCTTTTTAGCAGTAGGCTAAAAGCTCAAAATTAAAAGGTCCAAAGATAATAAATCTTCGTAAATGTATTTCTTTTTATTAACTGTACCCTGTTAATAGGTTGGCAATTATAATATCTTGGTAATAAAGTCCTAACTATGGAAAAATAATAATTAAAAAGCTTTACGTAGGGCTCCAACCATACTGCAAAAAAATATGTACTTATTAGCTAGTTAATAATCTGTTAATTATAATATTTCCAATTATTTCATAAGTATTTATAATAGTACTAATCCATTATTCAATATGTATCAAGACATTATAAGTATAACTATTTGTATATTTTAGGTCTAGAAGTGGTATAACGGGTATACTTTATGTTATTTAACTACCAATACCAATAATACCTGTAGCCGTTATTAACAGAGTTCGAGATTCCATCAAAAGGAAAAATAATAAAAATTCTTATTTAGTAATAAGCTTTGTTAGGAAACGTATTATTAGCGTATTATGACATAGATTAATGTTTTCTTTATATATTCTTGATGTATCTTTCCCTCCTTATTTTATTAGAGGGTTATGTGGTCTGATACATAAAAGTAAGTGGCTAGGTTTATTATTTATCTATATTACGTTTGAGGCCTCATTGATTTTTAAATTATTACTAATGATTAAATATATCCATTCTACCTATGGGGTAAGTACTGATTTGATACTTTAATTTTAATTATCTTAGAATATATAAACACTAAATATTTGTTATTTTAGGGTATTTATGAGGTTTGCTGTAAAAAACCACCGGTTATATGGGTGTGAATAATGACTACTAAAGCACAAGTGGAGTCACCCTTGGGGTAGTATGTTTTAGTCCACGGATTGTTCCCTTAAGTTAAGTCTGATATTCTGGTAATATTCAGACTAATTGTTACCCCCCTATACTTCCTAATTTACATAGATATACTTTTATAATTTATGTATAGGGACCATAACCTGTTAGTTTTTGGCTAAGTTCTAGGTACTTTTGAAACTAACCAGATATTAAAGAGTTAATTGCATATTCCGTTCAGTAGCTCATGCTTTCAGTATACGTAAATCGTGCTTTTAGTTAACACTATCAAGTCTAGAAGGAGTTTCTATATATTAAGGATTAGCAACGGATTGTATCTAAGTTGAGTCTTTTTGTTTGCGGCAGGGGGTTATACGATAGAATGGGACTGATCTTATACTTCTCGGGGTTTAGCTCAATTTAATGTCTACTATTGTCCTTTAGTTTTTTATCTAATGTTTAGGTAATTTGTGGTACACCGTTTAACTTTCAATTTTTCCATAGGGGAGTTCTTATCTTTATCCCAGGTATTTAACTGAAAGATTTACCCAATTAATGGGATTTCTTGGTTTGTACAATCTATTTGTATATAAGCACCTATACAAAATTATATGTTTAATCGGTATATCTCTTCGGTGG
>JACYFI010001841.1:0-14275 GCA_020975735.1 Ophiocordyceps xuefengensis | reverse complement strand
ATTTTTCTTACTTTGCTACATAGGTAGCACTAAAAACGGTTATAGAAAAGTTACATGTGTAGCTATAATATTATGCTTAGGTTGGACATTTTAAACCTTTGATTAATTTAGAGGGCAGGTTTGGCATACTTTCCGTGGATTCGGGGTATTGCTGCAGCCCCGCAAAAATAGTCAATAAATTATTGTAAAAACTATTAATAGAACTATTGTATAAATTGTAGCGCGCCTTGCTTGCATACAAAACTAGGGATAGCAAGGTAGTGCTATAGCAAAGCAGTATTCCTAAGCTTTGCTACTTAGCACAAGGCGCTTAGACTCATCTCAAGAATTCGAACTAAGGCATCGTGATGTAAAGTGTTATTATACTCTGCCATTGACGCTAATGAGGACTAAAAATTTCTTGATGTATCTAAACAAGTCAATATGGTCTTAAACTGCTAGTTCATAGTCAAGAGGCAGATTTAAGAATTCAACTGTAAGGTAAACGCTTGCTAACTTGCGATTTTTGTTCATAGACAGCATATACAAGTATGTCTACTATTATTATTACTTTGTAAAGTTAAACTTAACAAAAAATGGCGCTGGGTTTGGTGGGCTTGTGTAATCCTCATTCTAAAACTACGTACCATCCTGTTTTAAGTTTAGAGCTTGTAGTATATGTGTAAGAACCGCTGGTTGTTACATAAGGAGTATGCTACTAAGGCCTTACTCTTACCTTTTACTATTGTTTGTAAAGCAATTGTATGGAATAAATCAAGCGGGCCACTACACTTACAAAGATCTACACTACCTAAATTAAATTCCATCCTGAAATGCATCAGGAAGGCTCCGCTCATCTTCTAGGCATACCTTTAGCATTCTATTCTCTATTGTCTAAAATAACCGTCATTGTATATGTTTTCCTGCAGAGATATGAAAAGGGTATAGTAACCCTTTTTTTAAATTTAGAATAAAAAGATGTATCTTCTATATAAGGTCTTTCTGTATCTTATAGTATTTTTTTAATAAGTTTTAGCGTCTAAATGGGGTAATATCCTTTACAGTAGAATCTAACAATCCCTTAGCAGCTTCTTAATAAACTGCTTCACTATTGTAAACAATAAAACCCCTTTTTCTTAATTGTAGCTAAGATTTCTTTGAGGACGTTAGTTTACAGTACATGACATTTTCATACCTTTTCATATCTTTATTCATATGTGAAGTAAATTCCCTTAGATTTTTTCCTATAAAACATGGATTAAAATTGTGCCTAGTTTTCTTTAGAATTTATTTTCTCCTAAAGATTAGCAGGACTTGGTTACGAAAAAATTTTTTTATTCTTGCACGTGCAAGCTTTTTTCAATAGCAATAAAAACAGAAATAAAGTACTAAGGTTCTTATGCCTTAAGTATTTACAGAAAGGTTTAACTCTTTTTACGGAACTGTCAGGATATAAAGTTTTTTTGTCCTCTTTTGAGTCATTTAAATCCATACTAGCTCGCGCCAGGGTTTAACATTTATACAACGGTTATATAATTTTAATAATAATTGTTGTAGTTTACATTTAATATTTTGCCTTTTATATGTGTCACCTCTATTAACCATAACCATAATAAAATAAATGAGCTTGCTGTTCGTAAACAAGAAAAAATGATGAGCTTGCGCCGTCCCTACTTCAAATTAGATTTAGAAATATAACTTTATTCGGCTAAACCACAAGAGGTAAGTATTTAACTAGGCTATTAGCCTAAATCAATACTACCGTTACCCCTACCGTATTTACCGTTAACGCTTAAATTATTTATTAAGAAAATACACCCCCTTATTTTTTTATATCGAGCTCGCCTCATAATAGTTTTCTCTATAAAAGTTGTAAATTAGAGAATGGTTTCCAAATTAACTAAGTTCCTATTTGTACTGGGAACAATAAATTGGTGTTTTAAGTTTTTAAACAGTAATGTAAATGAATTATATTTACTTGTATTTTTTTGCATATTTTTCTAGCTATGCCTTATCAAAGGCCATAGAAACATAAAGCTAACAAACAATGCGTCATTCATTAATTTGATCTTTGTCCGGAGTCAATAGTATTTAGTTTTGTAGTAAATGGGGTGCAACGGCCAGCATATTTGTATAGAATAGTTTTCGTCGCAAGCTAATACACTCTTATGAGCACTCACTTGAACGTCATATTATTATACTTTATAAGCTCTAATGATAAATAGGTGAATAAAGTAACAAAAGATGATTAAACATATCACAATGTTATTAGGACTTATTTACTTTTAACTTTTAAGTTACAATCTCGTATATCTCTGAGGATCACTTCTTCAAAAATATGTAACGATTTGTGCCCCCATATTTGACGTCGTAGGTTTCCTGGCTATTTGTCTATTAATTACTACCTAATTTTAAATAGGTTTCTAGTATTATAGTGTTTTAAAATATTTCATATCCACTTTGCAAAAGAATGGCCTAATGTGGACTAAAAAGTGTTAGGAAGAAAACTAAGATTAACTCCTATAATAAAACGTCAAAATTGTGTCTTAGCTAAGATAGCATCGTAATTTAGACCCTAAACATTTTTGAGGAAATTTTCAGAAATATACCCTCCAACATTGCAAATACGGCTCCTAATAACTTAAACGTAGTTGGGGAGAAACTCAAAGTATATTTAAGTAACCGTTTTAAATTATATATTATCAAATTAACTTTTTTGAGTTGCGCTATCCATGATGTAGGTTAAAAACATATAACACTCCTAAAGGGTGCTAAGAGGGATATGGCTTGCAGGGCTTTCTATAATCTTCTCGCAAAAAGAATTTCTCTTACCTCCGACTGGGTATGTTTCTAATGTAAGAGGGGATAACGCAACGTTAAAATTGTATCTGGCGTTTTAATTACTATTTTTTGCTTATTTCTAAGGGTATTATGGAATTATTTATTATTTCCAGGCGTTTTTTAAATAAAATGTTCTTAAAGATTATATCTACTATTATTCATGCATGTCGATATGTTACACATACCAACAGCCGAGAAAGTAAGTTATTCTATAGCTTTGATTAAATATAGCCTATTGTTATACGTAACAAGTTAATTTATAGATTTAAACCCCTTGCACAAGACATACTCAACCATCTCGCTAATTTGAATATGAAATCTCAAGAGGTATTTGTATGAGTATAAAGGCGAAAAATACTAGTAAAAGTATCGATTGAGAAATAAATATCTTAAGCAAACTTATCTTTTAAAAACCCCAGATAGAGACCCTTCTCAGTAAACCCTTATACAGGTCCGGTACCCTTTTCCAACTATCTTTTCTTATTCCTCCCGTCAAATACTTTTTCAAATAGTAGACCCTGCGCAAGCCTAGGGGATACCCACCGCTCTAAGACTAGTTTTCTTTTGAATTAAGTATCACCATTCGGACTCACGATAGCGCGCCGTTACTCCTAAACCGCCTTGTAATAGATTTTACCATAGAACTTCTAAGATAAATTGACGGGTACACACTTATAGGGGGTGATAGCGTCTTATAATAAAAAAATAGATTTTTTGCTGGCAAAGCACCGGAAAAGTAGCCCCTTTTGTTTTCCTATCCCACGCGTTTCGCCTTCCATAATTTCTCAGGATTAAGAGATAACTTACTTATTTTTTCAGAGCTTAACGCCTTCTTTTTTTTTTAGTTATCTTTTGGTTGATTAAGATTAATAAAATAAGGACTTTAAAATACTTCTCAAATAATCCTGTTTAAAGAATAAAGTTAGATCAATCAGGGAAAAAATTTTTCTTTACCCTTTTTTCTATATTAATTTCTATGCTGTTGTTTTAAATTTTATTTCCTGATTCGTTTGTAAAGCTTGATTTAAACTTTCCTTTAAGCTAATTGATCGTTTTAAGATAAATTCTTGTCTTCATGTTTCTTAATTAATTATCAATTTGTGTTTTTCATTTTCTACTAAAGGCTTAATAGATTTGGTCGGCCGTAAGGTCAGAACAAATCAATATTATAAATCATTAGGTATTGAATTTATCAAAGTTGTTAATTTTAGTCAATTTTTGTTTCCATTTCTAAACTTTATATTTTGTTAAATCCTTTAAGACTTGTGTCAGAACATTAGTATCCTTGGGTTATTTTTGGTTTTTTTGGGGGATTTATTTATTTGAAAAACCCCCTTCTTTATTATTCAAATTCATATTTTTAAAACTTTTATACTCATATCACTATCTCACTTAAATAATTAAATAATTTCGTTAGGTAAAAAATAAAGAATTTCCCATTATTAGTTTAATATAGTAATAATAACATTAGCCAATTAATGAACTATTTTAAAGGAATAATATAATTTAAGAATGTGTTTTTCCTCTGGAGGTACCTTTATTTTTTTATAAAATAATGAGTGATAATAATTAATCAGATGATAATAGCGACCAGTTCCAACAAATTTCAGATTAGAAAGTATAAAGATAGAAGCTTCAACTCCTAATTACCTTTATTTCAGCAAAAAATACGCAACTACTTAACAAACATTAAAGGATTTAATTTTGTAATTTTATTACCGATTCCCTGCGTAAGCAATGCGAGCGGGTGCTTCACCTAGGGTGCTGCGTCGATATGAAAAAATCCCGCCAGACATATAATACAAATCTTAAAATTCCTTTGTCTACCGGAGTCGAAGTCGAAGCCCGTTAAAATCATTTTTTTGTTACATATTTTTTTCCTATCGCTGTCCAAAGGTCCAGAAGGCTTTCGCCCTTAAACAAAGAATAAAATAAAAGCACAATAATTTTATACTTAGAATGTTGCAAAAAATACTTTATATTAAATTAAGTGGCAAGTTTTGCAAAAGCCGAAAGCAAAGATGCAAAAGGAGCTTTAGCATATTTAAAAAAAACTAGCACAGCTTTCGACTAAATATAATAACTACTATACATTAATCATAAGGGCAAAAGTGCCCCTTTTTATTGGACTATCTCCCCTCACCTTAAGAGGCTCGCAGGTGAAACCACGCAAATTTTGAATAGAAAGAAACTCTAGTTCATAAAAGGATTTTCTTATTGAATGTCATTTTTTACAAAATCGAAATTAATTTTCTATTCAATTATATCAAGATTTGAATTGTTTTATAATCACGCTGGGTAGTAACTAAAATTTTTTTTTCAAACTAAAACCTCTATAAAACATTATAATTCAGAGTATAATTATTTACCATAAAATTATCTCATTACAAAAACATTTCATGGTTTAACTGCTTGAAATTTAAAATTATATGATATTTGCAGATTTTTAACCATTTTGTGTATATGGTTTACAAATAGGGTATTAAATTACATTAAAAGGATATTTAGATTGTAAAATTATTTAATGGGCGTTAATATGTAGATTACTTTCAATTCTATTACAAAATAAAAATAAAAACTATAGAAACCTTTCACCATTAAATCCTGAAAAATAAGGAATACGTTAAACTTAATAAATAATCAGGTTTATTGGAAAGTCTATGTATATAACACACAAGCTTTTTGTCTAAGACTTTCCACAGCGTTTACATCTAATTATACCATTTATTTAATTTAACTAAATAAATCCCATATTTATTTTAATTTAGATTTACTATTATTAGGAATAAAAAATTATTTTTGATGATGATTATTTTTACCCATATGTACAATTGTTTTGAATCGTGTTTTAAATTCTGTATATCTCTGTTATGCAATCTTTATTCAGAATACTTTAAATCTAATTTTTTTGAGAAGATTTCCTTAAAACAAATAATTTCCTTTTCCATCTAGTTATTCCCGCTAATTCAGGAAAGAAATTAGGATAAGTTGGTTACCCTTATTTTATGTAGATTAAAATACCTTTGTGCGCGTGGCCAGCGCGGAGGCAGTAATTTTTCTTATGGTATGTCCCAGCTGCGCTTGGTCAGATATGTCTTTTATTAATATTATAATAATAAAAAATGCAAAGAAAAAATATGGTAGCGGAAAAGCGAATTAAAATGATGACGTATTGTCTCTGAGAACCCTTTTAATTTTTCTGCTTGATTGTATTAATTTAAATCTCAAGTTTTTAGATTAAATATAGTTATATTATATTTTCACTATTTATAGAAGAATTAAAGTCTCACTTAGATCTAGTAACATACGTTAGATAATATAATTAAATAGTAAATAACTTAACGATAAGTAAAGTTTCCCGCATATAGTCCAATTGCAAGAATAAATGGAAAAGTTAGTCAGGCCCTTTGAGCAACTAACGTAGTAAGCAGTTAGTTTGCTCAAATTTTACATACACACGCTCGAGCCATGGTCGACTACATACTTATCTAATGATTTTTACACTAATTAAACTTTGATATTGTCACGTTTAGTCTCTACAGGGGAACCTACTCGATTCAATAACTTGTAGAAAGTTTGTAGATTACTTTTGGTTTCCACGGTATTACCCTGAAAAGTGGGGTAGGGTATATTTTAACACTAAGCCTTATTCCTTCTCCGGCATTAGAGAAAAACCATTAAGCGTTCAACCGTTAAGCAAAATTTAATATAATATATTTGTACCGAAAAACGTATGGATTTGTTTCCAAGGGATTTTGCACATGCGCACAACGGACACTTACTACAGAATTTTTTCTGAATTTTTATCTAAAGATCGAACCTTTTTCTCCTAAGAAAGGATATGTTAGTCAACTTGCCAAATATTTTAGCAATGCCTATTTCTTGTATACTTACTCATAAAAATAGAATTTTCATGAGGGTTACGATCTTTTATTGAACTTCACAAATACTGTTTAAATAATGCCCCTTAATTAAATAAACGCGTCTAATTCTTGTCCTTATTGAGAAAAGAAGTTTGCTTCCATCTACGAATAGAAAAAACAACCCCTCCCGCTTCTATACAAACCAGAACTCAAGGCATTAAAGTAAGAAGGTGCTTAAAAAATTTTAGCATTTTATAAATAGCACTATCGGCTTTTAAATTTAGTATTCTTGTGGATAAGTATTTTTTCCTACGTGAAGTTTTAGTTAATCATGTTATTAATAATGAAGTTGCAGGGATTTTTTTGAAGTTAAAGGAGGATAAAATTAATCAACACTTTTATTATTTCAATAAATTTCTTCTTTTTTATGTACAACTTTCAAAATAGCAATCACCTCTTTTTCCAGTAATCTTAACGTTCCACTACTACTTTAGCAATCCGCAACCAGCATTGTATAACTAGTTTAAGGATAGAATAATTTAATAACCTGAGTCTGATTGTAAGGAACTTTATAACGAAAACGTTTATTGAATACTAACCGTCACGTCCATTAGCCCTACTCACGACATTTTTATATATTGGTTTTAGTTATGTATACACAGAAATCTTTATAACTGTGAATTATAAACACTAAGACCTATGAATTTACTTATCGTAATGAATCATAACATATATTTGGTTATACTTAACCTGAATTTACAAACTGTTATGTGATGCTATTATCATAGTGAGCATTAGCTTAACACAACTTCCACTATACGAAGTAATATAAAATTAATTTAATCTTTCATAAACTCTATAAATAATTTTTGATATTGTCTTTATTAATGCAATCTATTTATTTATACGTATGTGATTGAGAGTAAAAAGTTTTACTTGACGCTGTTACTCCATCGGTACTTCTATCAAAGTTTATAGTCGCAACTCGTAAACGAATATCGCCTTTTTTATAAGGCTGGTTTTTGTTTGTGTTGATCCTATCCAAGAATTCTTTTACATTATTAGAATTTCAGTCCTTATTTTTATGGTAAGATCTTCAATATTATTTTCCCGGAATTAGCTCAAATACATTCCAGCCTCTAAGGTACATTAATTTATACTCTATTAAAATCGACATCTGAACAATGTAGCGTGATTAGGATTTAATAATTTGGACGTAAAGTTCAGTAAAGATGGATAATATTACAATAAAAATCTCCTAATAAGAATTCATGTACATTAAATACTGGCATATTGCAGTAGTACTACTTTCTATCAATCTTCTCCTTTACCTCTCTAAAGATATTGTTTTTATTGGCAACTTAAATAAGGATTATCTTCCTGTTAAACCGTTCAACTATTAAAGACTTTAGTTGTAACAGTGTAACTTTATTTTTGCTAAAATGAGATAAACCAGTTTTTTAGTTTACCTTCGATTGTACGCGATAACCCGTCAGAGGATAACACCTTTGTTGTTCTGTACATTAAAGGTAAGGAACTACATTGGTAATATAGAAAGTTTCCTCTATTGTTTAAGTTTTTTAATACTCTACATATTGGTTATATTCGAAAAGGTGAGAAATTATCCTTATCGTATTTTTAGTTTTAAGCTTTTATTATAGGCATTATTACAGTTTGTCTACCTGTTTAAAAAGGAAGTATTAGATAGTATTTTGTCGGTTCTATAACTAAAGTATAGGCTCCATGTATACCGTGTTATTATTTATAATTATTAATTAAACATATACACCTGATTTTCATCTTTTTCTTGGTTTTAAAATATAAAGCTTTATTCTTTTCAAAATTTACTGTAAAGTATTTTATTAGGCTTTTAAACTGATTTAGGCGCAGCTTCTCTTTTTTAGTTACGGGTCAGAGTTAGATTGTACTTAATTTTCTGTAACTGTTATAAATTCTTATATTTTATTTCATAGGACTATATCTTCATTACTAGTAATATATTACCTTATTAATCGGATGCGTGTAGTCCTCTAAGGTTCCCCCTAAATTCAAGGAAATTCATCTGTGGTTTCCTTGCCTGATTGTTCAAAATTTACATATTGTTTCATTTTTATCGTTAAGGATCACATTAGTAATTGGCAATTGTTAAAGAATTTTTCCAGATATAGTAATTCTTAAAGGGCAGTTAAGTGATTAGTTAAACCCTCGGATTGGTCAAACATAAGCGAAAACTAATGAAAAATAACACTGAAGGGTCATTTTTACCAGACCACGTAGCACGTAGCGCATAACCAGGAAAAAAATTTTTATCCTTGTATGAAACTTGCAATATTAATGTTTGCAGCTTAAATAACGCTCCTAGTCCAAAAAGGACAGGTATCATAGTTAATAAATGAGAATAAGGCATACCTAACATGCAGGGTAGCTTTATCAGAAAACACAAGACCATAAACTAAATTTTACATATAAACTTTTGAAAACCCATGTTCTTCATGTGAACTAATTGGCTTCTTAAATCCCATGATGGTTAACCCCTCTAATCCCATTTATTCTCTGTACCCTAAAGTGAAACATGTACCTGCTACGGTTTTAGGCAGCCTGATCCTGAACCTAAGACCCTAAGATATTGATATCATTACTAAGATAAACTCGGTGAAAAAGATGGGATCGCTAAATACCTATAAGGGATTAAGGAAGCTGAATATGGTAACGCTTTGCTTGACTATATTTTTGCTGTGTCTTTTCTATTTATGTTTAGTCCTATTGTGTTGCAGATTTTGTATATTTTTTTGTTAGCCAGAGCTAACGGAAGCTTGCATATAAAAAAATAAAGAATCCCTACATAACTATGCTAAAAATCGTTGCCTTATTTTTCCGCCTGATCTTCTTGAAGTAAAGCTTTGCCCCCCTCTGATATGGAAAAGAAAAACTAAGAAACGAACAGCAACTTTTTATTGCTGTGCAAGAAAAAATCGGAGTGCGGACGTTACACGCTGGCTAAGGCTTCTTATTTCTTGTGGCGCCGTTTGTGGTAATTTTTACTGTTGCCGTAAATAAAGCAGTAATAAAAACCGAGGAAGCAAGCGCCCTGGAGCATCTAAGGAAAATGTTCTTATTTTTTTTCTATATCTGTATATTAATTTCTTGCGTACTTGTCCCGAAGATCCTTTAGTTGCAATACTTAATTTTTTTTTAATAACTTACCTTTTAAAGCTTACCTTCTCTATCTATTTAATATACTTTTTCTAATTTTTAATAAAATTTACCATATTTTCAACCAAAATGATTACTTACGAAGTAACTATTTAAAAGAGCGTTGATCGATTATAATCGGAGCCTTTTATAAGACCATGTAACATGAGCTAATCTTGAGTATATCACGCCCTTTTTTAATGATAAATGTATAGTTCGTTATAGGGTAAATTTTCCTTTGTTTTTGATAGGATACATCTTTAAATTGACGCCTCATCCCCTTATTTTCAATCTCTTGGGCTTTTTTTAACAACATTAATAAGAAACAACCATGAGCTTGACTAACCACGCTAATTCCAGCTTATCTCCAGTATAATCTTTTTAAGGTTGTAATATTCTTAATATTCAAATATTTACTGTAAGTTAAGCCGAATCAGTTGAATTATACTGAGGTTCAGTTACATAATTTACCATTTTATTAAAGTGATTAAATTAATAAACAAAAACCGCCTTGTTTATTCATACAAATATTATTTTACTCCTTTTTTTCTTAATTTTTCTAATTACGACGCAATTACCGTATTTGTTTTCTAATATAATGTGCTAATTGTATTTTGGAGGATTGTTTGAAACACAATCCTGAAATAATTCTTTTTCACGCAAAATCAACCATTTACCTTCTAGTAATCCTAGCTTAAGGAAAATAACCCAATTCCCTTATCTTGTAAGATTGGTTTATATTTTTAGATAAAGTCAGAATTCAAAGGTTAAATTTTAGTCTATTTTATTATTAATGTTTTTAGTTATTGCCTGCTTTTTACGAATAGCCAAATGCTACTTGCTTAGATTTTTCCGAAAATAATGAATTTTCCTAACGTAAACACGGTGGACTATTTATACCAGAAGTTTTCCAGCACTTAGAAGATTTTTACCCGTGAACACCCTTAGTTTATCCACGTCCAGTCCTACAGTATACATGTGGTGGCTTTTCAATACGGATACTAATCCTATTATATTCCTTTGTAGACATCATCAGGTAAACCATACCTAATGTAACAATATAGGTTTACTAGAGCTAGCTGATGAGAATGTTGACTAATATACCGAAACCTGGTATAATTAAAATATAAACCATCGGGAGACCCGAGAAATCCATACTTCTAATTTCAACTTTAGTTTAGCATGTGTTGTATGACCCTCCATGAGCAAAGCCATGCATTAAAATATAGAAGGTATTCGCCTGTACATATGAGCCGCAGTTTAGCACAACCCACCGGGGACAGTTCTGTAGGCCGTATAACTTAAATACTGACCGGTCTTTAAACGATAAATATTGACCGTTTTTACACAGTGTTCTAAACATTTGTAACTAACTTTTTCTTTTAAGGAGTTACATAGAGTTAGCAAATGAAATATTCACCAAATTCTAAGGATAGTTAGGGCTTTCGGCTATACTTTTTTTGTAAGACACGCTCCGTACCGCCACACACTAAAAAAGCGCAGCCCTCCTATTTTTTATTAATAGTGTCTTATATAATTTTACACTGCCCTCATAATTTTCAAGCTTGGCACTTACACCTTGACCTTTTTTTTCCCTAGTTTATCCGTGAAATCTATGATCTTTTACTAATAGACTCTTTCCCTTAATTATTCAATGTAATTTTTTGTTTTAAATTTATAGTGCAGTGCACGATGGTTAATACATGCCAGCCTGCCATTCGTTATATTTAAGAATTTATTTAGATTTAGATTCTGAATACAATTCACTAACAATATTCAATATTATGTAGTAAAAATCCCCTTTTTATAAAACTCTGATCTACATAAGCAGAATTAAAAAAATAAACCCTAATAAATTAATGAAAAAATTATTGGAATTTACTATGTATATAGGTTATGGGTCTTTTTAAGCTATATTGAAGAATGGAACACATCACCAAAATATAGTTTTTAATATATGTAATCTTAACCAATTTTTCAGGCTCATAATTTGCCTAAACATAAAACGTTAATATAGCTCAAATATATATAAATTACAATATTGTAATCAGTAATTAGGCTTCATATTGAACTTCATCATGTGTCTATGTCTGCTGAAGGTTGGTTAAAAGGCAACTTACTAAGGGGTTTGATTATTTCGCATCATTTAGTATATGGTATATATTCAAGACCACTATTTAGATATAGGTATGGTAATTTTTCTTTTTTTTCTAATAGACTGATTGATAGTTTTTTAACGCTGGAACTTTGTAAATTCCCTCCCCCGCTAACCTCTGGCTGCCATAATCTATCTGCTAAGGGAGGTAACGAAGTTTTAACATTTTTAGTAGTTTGGCTTTATACCACTCTACAGTTCCAGCTAAACCCTGTTATTTAGTTAGTACTTTGACAACAGAGTCAGGCAATTTAAATTAGGATTGTGAATATTCACACTATTAATTAACAACTAACTCTCCCTAATTTTTAAGGGCAGTTTTCTTCATCTGACAATAGACAAAGTAAAGATTACAATAATAAAAATAAAAAAGGAAATAAAACCCTAAAAATAAAAAATATAAATATTTTTGTAGGTCAGCATTTAGCTATTTTTTTTCTTTCAAGGCACGCTCCGGCCCCACCACAAAAAAATAGCGCTGGCATCCTGTAGCGCGTTTCGTTCGAGAACTATAAACCCTTGAAACAAACCAAAATAAAAGCTAGATATAAAAATAGGTACTATAACAGATTACAGTTACATAAAAAAAATTTCATAACATTTTTACAAAATATTATTATCTTGGGAACTTTAATTTTGAGCTTTAATCTTACTGCTAAAGCCCTAGACCATAATGGAACATGCATTCATGGGTTCAATAATCTCAGGCCTAATTTTTTTATACATGTAGGATGGGGTTGTGCTGGCCTGAGAATACAAACACAAACATAATGGGAAAGAGACTTTATATGTAACTATTTACGATTAAAATATCTTCGCAAAAGATGTTTGGATAATATGGGATCACCACCCCACCAGCCTACTTCAAAGAATGAACGTAATTGAAAGTTTCTATCCGTAATATCATTGTAATTCCCAATAATCAATTTTGGATCATTCAAGACCAGGGTTCATGTTAGATAAACCCCCTTTAAACAAAAAGAAGTCTTAAAGGTAGATACTCAATTATGTTTTTAACAATGATTGTTAGGACAACATTTTATTTTATATAAGGTTATAAAAATTTCGTTAAATGATCTCAATTAAAATTCTGTTCTACTTATTTATCTTCATCTGAAACATTTGTATTTTCTTACTATAGTTTAATAGATCCGTGCGTATTGATTTTTGAAGTTTCAAAAGATGAACAACCACATTTTCTTCCATCTTTATGAATTTTTAAAATATTTACCTAGAAAGTAAGGGGTAATTTTTCTATATATTCCATTAATATTACAGATACTATATCAAATTATTAGTTCTAAAACTTGTATCAGGTTTGGGTTTAATATCATTCTATAAATTATTTTTCTGTGGATTAATTAAAAAAGCCCCGCGATTTAATACCTCTAGATATTCAGAAATTATCATTTGCATTATTATGATCTTTTGTCTTTGAGAAGTCAATTTACTTCTATTTTAAGGAGATAATTTTACTAGCCAAAGTAGTTCTTTACTGAAAAATGCCCCGTCCACATTATAAACCTTCCCTAATCCCAACATTAGATTAGATTACTTATTTATTCTTTACTTTTTTTTTTCTATATTCTAAATCAAAGTTTTTGGATTTTAACAATCCAATTTAACTATGTAAAGCCATAAACTTTTAATGCAGTTCTTAAGTACCATTTATGACAATAGCTTAGAAGAATTGCCACCTTTCAATTTGTGTTATCGATAATAGCATAAACGCATTAGATCCCTTTTTTTCGTGGAAATAGGGGATCGTATCTGGCTAAGTTTAGATTGTAATCATAAGCTAAAGATAGTCTCTTTAAAATCAATACTATTTGTATTGAAGGATTAATATATTGACTTTGGCTGATCTTTTTGTTTTTAAGTACTATTTTAATGGTACCGTCTCCCTTAATTAAAACCCGGCTAACAGTATGAAGCAAATTTCTTATCAGAATTTTATTACATTCATTATGAAAACCGAAAGAGTAGAAAATAATCTACTTCTCTAATTTAAAATAAAATAATAACATATAAATTTCGCCAGGCGTAGGTCTCTGAAGATTTTTATAAATTTTCAAATTTTATTAAACATCACTTGCTGATAAAAATATCGTATAATACATATATCTCTTTTCCAGCCATTACCAAATTTAGGAGCTGGCAGTATTTTACCAGCTAAAACAGGTAATGTATAACATAAAAATACTGTAATCAACTACAGGTCATGCCGAAATAAAGCTAATTTGGT
>JACYFI010001840.1:0-10018 GCA_020975735.1 Ophiocordyceps xuefengensis | reverse complement strand
ACTTCTATTTATTTTATATAAATTATCACCGTACTTTTCCTAGAATCTTAGTGGAAGTTAATCTTCTAGTTAAATCAGTGAAAATAATAAATTATACACTATTATCTATAAACTAAGAACTTAGATCATTAATATCCATCAGCAGAAAACAATAAGGATCTGCAGAGATCATACATAATCATTTAAATTCGCCTTTTCTGATATAGTTTTCTGCATTTTTGACTTATTATATCAATAATAAATATAAGATACTGAACCAGCGAAAGCTTGGACAATAACAAAGAAAAATAAAGCTCGCCGGCTGAACACGCGCGACAAAAGGGGTAATTTAATCACGCTAATATAAGGGATAACGAACTATACTAATTTCTATTTCCCTGATACTGGGAATAATAGCTGGAAACGGAAATTTTGATTTGAAGGAATTGCTTCTGTCTAAAAAATTTAGTATTAAAAGCTATTCAAATACAGATTTGATACCATAAATAGAGATAAAGAAATTTAACCGTTTCAAAAACATTTACATATGGGAAAATAATTCATTCATAAAAATGTAAATTTTAGTCTACATATATAAGTACTTTATCTGAAAATAATATGTTTAATTTAGTGTAATAAAATTATATGGGTATAATTAGAAATTAAGTGTGAAAATTTAGTAAGATGTGTGTGATATATAACCATAGGATTTCGAATTAAACCTTGATTATAATATTTAAGAGTATAATGGATTCTATTTTCGGATTAATGATGCAAAAGGTTTATATGTTTTTAATTTTATTTCGTAATCAAATTCGAATTGAAATCTACAAAGTAAAGCATAATAAATTTTACATTGAAATTTATCCCTTATTGATTTAATACCCCTATTGTTTAACACCGAATATAACAAAAATAAGTCAAAATCCAAAGTATATAACTTTTAAATTTCATCAGTTACAAGCAATGAGCCATGTTTGTTTGAGTATTTTAGGTAAAATAACGGTACTACTCTGCATTTAGTTGTTTATAAGAGTTTAGTTTAATAAAAAAAATTTTTATTCTATCGGTTGATTATAAAAATCAAAAATTTTTGATCTAATTGAAATATAAAATTATTTCAATTTTTGAGTTAAAAATGAATTAATACAGAAATCTTTATGACTCAAGTTTCCTTTTTTTTCAGGAATTTTGCGGTTTTCAACCTGCGAGCGCTTAATTAAGTGAATAGTTCAATAAAAGGGCGCGTTCGCCCATACTACTTAATGATATCAGTTTAGTATTATAATTTTACTCGAAGCTGTGCTTATTTTTTTTAAATATGCATAAAGCTCAATGTTTTTCATTGCTCGCGTGCAACTGCCACTAATTATAGTGAATTTAGCACGATATCGAAGTATAAATTATTGCTGCTTAGTATTTTTCCATTGAACAGGCGCAAGCCTTGCTGACCTTGGACACCGTCATAGAAATTTGGTACAAATGAATTTTACGTGGCTTGAACTTCGACTCCGTAGGACAAGGAATTTTTAAGATTTATAATTATGATGTGCTGGCCGATTTTTCTATAACTTCCTCGCGAAGCACCCTAGTTGAAGCACCCCTCGCATGCTACCACTGAATCGTAATGAAAAATTACAAGATTAAATCCTTTAATGTTTGTTAATTGAGTAGAGTATTTTTATACTTTTAAGTAAGTATAGTAGTGATTAGCTGATTATTTATATTTTTATAATCAGATTTTGTTTTACTTAATCCGTCTATTAATATCTGATTTAATTATTTCTTTTAACCCTTGTTTTATAAAAAATAAGTATTCATGAAAAAATCACTATCAAATTATAATTATTCCCTTTAAATATTTATTATGCCCTGTATGGTTTATTATATATCTTTAAACTAATAATGTAATTCTTTTATTTTTTACCTAATGATTATATTTATTCATTTATAGTTGAGTAAATGACAATGATAATAAAAGGGTTTAAAAATAATGAATTCATATAAAAAGGTTTCTTCACAATTATAAACCCCCTAAAAATCCTTAAAAATACTAAGAATCACCTATTTTAGGAACAAGAGTCTTAAAAGTGAATAAAAACAAAGCTTCAGAATTGAAACAAAAATTACTTAAAACACAACTTTGATTAAAATTCAATACTAATGATTTTTAAATATTGATTGTTCTGAGGCACTAGGGGCGCAAATCTATTTAGCTTAGTAGAAAATGGGAAAACACGCAAATATTCCAAATAGTATAGAAAAAAGGACAGGCTTTATCTTTAAAAGATCAATGAGATAAAGTAGAGTTTGATTAATACAAGGCCTTTAAACAATCAGGAAAAAAAAAATTGTTAAAACAAGAAGCATAAATAAATAAAAAAAGAGGGGGTAAAGGGGAATAATTTTTCCCTGATGAATCTAAAATATCTTTAAATAAAGATAATAGAAGTAATAAAAAAAAGTCTTTAATTTTTCTATCCTTTATCATCAAAAAAAGATAACTTAACAAAAACAGCCTTAAGCCTAAAAATAGTAGTTGACCTTATACCTGAGAATGGAAAGGGGAAACGCGTGGATGATAAAAATAAAAGGAGGGGCCTTCATTATCGGTGCTATTGCAGGCAAAAAATATATTCTCTTTTATAAATAAGGCATACCGACCCTATAAGGTGGGTACCTCTAATAATTCTTAAAAGTTTTTATGGTAAATCCTTTAGAAGCGGTTCAGGTGTAGTAATGGGTGCCTGTTCTGTGAGTCGAAAGGTATGATACTTATCAAAGACCACATTTAGTCTTAGAATCGGTGGGTAATCTCCGAGCTTGCGCAGGCCACTTATTTGAATATTGACGGACCAGAATATAAAGCATAGGTGAAAAAAGGTACCGGAAAACCCTGTAAAGGTTACCTTCGAAAGGTCCTAGTACTGGGGTTTTAAAGATCAAAGGTGGTGCCAATAGTTCATTCTTCAGATGATAACCCTACTATTTTATTTTATCTCCTTTAAAGGCATTACAAAATACCCTAAAGATTTTCATATATCAAATAGCAATGGTGAGTTATTGTCTTTGTGCTAGATGTTCAATTCTAAAATACTTGTTATGTAAATAAATAGTTATATTAATCAAAGTTTTAATTAAAATAAGCTTTAATTCTGGCTGTTTGGTATAGGTCTAAACATACATAATGCTAGTGAATTAATAAGTAGAATAAAATCTTAGAGTTAACAATTTTATATTATAACAACCCCGGAAATATAAATTTAATTCAATATCGAGAAGTAAGCAAAAATAAAGTATTAAAAACAAAGATACAATTTGACGGTCTTGTGGATTATCCCGCTTACTTAAGAAACATACCCAGGGGGAGGTATATACAGAACACTGTAGAGAAAATTATAAGAATGGCCGCCGCACAATCTTATCCCTCTTAGCATCCCTCGTTTAGGGGTGCTTATTGTTGCGACAACTACAGCCTGATACGCGCAACTCAAAAGTTATTTGATACAATTATTATTAAACGGTAATTAATATACTTGCATTTCCACTACGTTTTTAAGATGGGGCGTAATTTTGCAATGGTTTGCAGGGGTTGATATTCTAATTCCCTTATAATGGTTAAGTCTAAAATTATGGACTCTTTAATCTTAGCCTAAGACACCAATTTTGACTTTTATTTAGCGTGTTAATCTTAGCATTCTTTTCCCTGCAACCACTTTTTGGTCACAGAGGCTTTTATTCATTATGATACAAATTTTAAAACCTATATGCTAGAAAACCTTATTAAAAATAGGCAGTATACATAGACATTTAGCAGGAACACTACAATAAATATGGGCACAAATCTCATATTTTTTAAAGTAGGATCCTCCAGAACATACGTGTATGTAACTTAAAAGTGTTAAAGCTAAATAAGCTGCCTTAATACTATAGGTGTATGTTAATAGCTTGTACTTTAATTTCACCCTATTATCAACTTTAGCTTATTAAAATATAATAATATGACGTTAGTGAGGTGTATAAAAAAGAGTGGATACTGCGCACAAAAAATATTCTAACAATTATCCTGGCCTTGCACCATTATATACAAAACTTAAATTAACTATTTGTACTCGGGACTAAAGGCATCCAAATACATTGATGACGATTTGTTTTTGAGGACTTATTTTTCTATGCCTTGTAGGGCCATAGAAGCTAGAAGTTAACAAAAAAAATCAGTAAAATAACATAATAATCTTAATTCACCTGTTAAACTTAAAACACCAATTTATTGTTCAGTACAAATTGACTTAGCTTTTAGATTTAACAACCATTCTTATTACACATCTCTTTTTATAAGAGAAAACTATTATGAGCGAAGCCCTCGATATTAAAAATCAGGGGTGGTATTTATCTATAATAATAGACGTTAAGGTAATACGTAGGGGTAAGGGTATTGTAGTAGCTAAATAAGCACCTTAATACCTTTCCTTTTGTTAAGCCGATAAATAGTTATATACATTTAATTCTATTTTGAAATTATGGAGGGGCAACTATCCATTTTCTTTGTTTAGCACCAGCAAGCTCATTTATTTATATGTTATGCGTATTAGAGGTACACTAATATTGAAAGCAGATATTTTATTGAAAAACAACAATGTATTAATTTATAAAACTGTTGATAAAATTTAAACCCCTGGCGCATGGATCGAGTATTGGGATTTATAGACTGAAAAGAGTCTAAAATAACTGTATATCTAATTCCGTAAAAAGCTAAAAAATTTTACTGTAAATACTACAGATAAGACTTTAGACTTTATTTTTTGCATTTTTATGCTAATGAGATAAAAGCCTGCGCCCGTAGCAAAATAAAAAAAAATTTTTTCGCACAAAGTGCTTCTAATATTTAGAGAAAATAAATCTTAAAAGAAACGAGGCCATTATTCCCATCTTTAAATTAGGAAAAATCTAAGGAATTTTTTCGCACATATGAATAAAGTGAAAAGGTTTGAATAATCTATTGTACAGAAACTTAAGTCTGAATAAAATTCTTAGCTAAATTAGAAATAGGGTTTAATTTACAATAAGTGATAGCAGGTTTATTTAGAAAAGTGCCTAAGGGAGTGATGTATCTATGTTTAAACAACATTTAATTTAGACGCATAACCCCGTATAAAAAATATATGATTACGATAAATTATAACGATAAATCTCTAATTTCTAAAATTGTAAAAGCAAAGGGTCTACCTACCCTTTTCATATCTCTGCAGTGAGACAGGCACAAAGATCGGTTATTTAGAATAAGATAAAAATGTACAGGTTAATGCCTTTAGCAAAGAAATGAAGACTAACCTGATTGCATTTACCAGGATAATTAATTATACTAGTGTAGGATACTATCGTAAGTGTAGTGGGCCGCTTAGATTATTCTTATACAATTTTGTTTACAAACAAATTAGTAGAAGTAAAGTAGTATTAGAAATCCTATATTAACACCATGGCTTTATTAAGATATCACCCTCCAAGCTTAACTTAAACAGATGGTAGTACAGTAGTTTTAGGAATGAGTTAAACAACGCCCACTAACCTCACTGCATTTGTGAAGTTACCTTTACAAAGTAAATAATATAGACTTAGATTTGTAATATCGTCCTGTTTCATTGACAAATACAATTGCGGCAAGTTTAGCAACTTTACTTAAAGTTTGAATTTTTATAATCTGCTCTGATAACCGAACTAGGCAGTAGCTATATGCTTTGCTAGATTAAGAGATATTACTAGACTCATTAGGTTCAATGGCAGAGTATAAAACTTCTTATATTACGGATCTTTAGTTTGATTCTGAGATAGGAGGCTAGCCCCCTTGTGCTAGTGTAGCAAAAGCTAAGGAATACTGACTTGCTGAGCGCTAGCTTGAGTATCCCTAAGTATTGTATTGCGAAGCAGGCTGGCGGCTACTTTAATAAATAGTCTGACTAAATTTTAAATATTATTGGCTTATTTTTGCGGGGGCTGCAGCATACCTTATTCCACGACAGAAGTAATGACCAAATACCCTTCCCGCTCTAAATTATCTAAAGATTTAATATCGTCCCAACTAAGTATAATTAAAAGCTACACATGGTACTTTTATCTGTTTTTTAGTGCTACTATGTATTGGCAATGGATAAAATTCAAGAGCTCATATTTGTTTGATGGGAGCCCCTCACACAGAAGTGGCCTCTATATTTTATTTTTAAATTGCGATTGTATTATTTTAACTTTAATAAAAATTACTTGCTCCACCCCACACAAAAATGAAATTTTAACTACAACTATATTCGAAAATGTTTGAAAATTTAGTTTAATGTTGGCCAGCTCTACTGGTAGGAGCATAATGTAACTGTAGCGAAAGCAAAAAACGTTAGTGGGCTGACTGTATCAAAGATAGATTAGGTCCTTAATCTGTAGTCAAATTAATGAGCTTTTTTTAATATTTTTATCCCTAACTCTATTAAATAAAAGCCTATTTTGAAGCTTCTATTAAAAGCCCCCTTTGTGCCCGCGGAAGGGGGCTATCCTTGTAAGAGTAAATGTAATACATTATGTAAAGATTTTTTTAATATTTAAACTAGCTCTTAATACATATTTTAAGGGGTTTAAAAGGTGGGGAGGTTAAAAACATGGTATTATATAATATGTTTACTTTAAAAAAAAAATATCCCTCTAATAATTTTTTGTGCGTGATCAGAAGCAAGAAGAAGGTGAACACTAGAGATTTCCCTAGGGCCTTCGGGGTCCAGAGACCTCGAGATTTAAAAGCCCCATGCTAAAAAGTATTAATTTGGAAGATAGTTTCATCGCCGTTAGATTTTTTTTTACAAAAAAAAAGACAAAACTATCGGTTGAGAATGAAATTCGAAGGTTTTCTGGTTGGGAATTTGCAACTAAATATGCAGAAGAAAGATAAAATTTTTACGGCTTTGCAGCAAAAAGACTTACCCTTTATTCAATACTATATTCAAAGTATCTAAATGAATATTCAAATTGTATGATTATTTATATGCAATACTATAAACTAGGACAACAGATTCAAATTTTTGTTCCGATGCTCTCAAAGGTATATATTTATCTCGCCGAATTTAATGTTTAAGGGACAACCTAACGTACTTAGTTTAATGACGAATCAGTAGTATTAATGAGGTTTCTAAATGTTACCTTTTAGGTGTAGGCTAAGAAAATTTAAATGCTTATTAAATACAATGAGCTTGCGACTCCTTATAAAAATTATTGTTTTTTAACTAATAACAGATTAGGAATCATCATGAACTGTTAGAAAAAGCTAGTAAGCGAATGCTAGGGTTAGACATTAGATTTGTACTAATAAGCTAAAAAGGTATAATATATAAAATATAAGATGATTGGTCCCTTAGTAAAAATATATACAATCAATAAGGTTCAATAGCAATAAATTCTCTAAAATAACCAGAAATTATTAACTAACACCCTAGAATAAATGGGAAAATTTAAAGGGAGGTCATTTGGGTAATTATTATATTTAGTTATTGAATTTAAGAACTTAGAAATAGAAAAATTAATAGGAAATATATTGATTAAGGAAATCTTAATTAGAATTGTTAGAGTAGGAATTTATTAAATGCTCAACTTTAGTTCTTACTTAAAATTCCAATTTAGTGATTAGACCAATAACCCAAAAGGGATGCTAACTATTTTAAAAATGTAGATAATACTTCGATCTATATTAAGTCCCACTTGGATATTGAGCTGCTAAATTAAAGAAAGGTGAAAATTATATTAATATTTTCAAAGCCATGAAATTTAACAAACGTAGCTTGCGCTGCGGCTTAAAGAAAAAAGAACATATTATATATGCCCAGGCGGAAAGACAGCAGTAATAATTAATTGTTTATATAAAAAAGTTGATCTATTAAATTATATTTACAAACTAATAATAACCCTTTATGTTATAATAAGTAAGCACCCGTAAAGGAATTATAAATAAAGACTAAAACATATTAGTAAATATTTAAGGGGCACGCATTTACCTTATAAAGGAAAGAGTATAAAAAGGATTAGTTTATGTCCCCAGCACGCACATAAAAAAGTTTAAGTAAGGTGAGTTAAGATACTTACTCGGCGCCTTAGCCAAAGGGTGAACCTTTCTAAACATCATCAAAATGCGGCAGACCCCTTAAGCTATTTAACAAAGTCATCAGGTAACGCGGATACCTGGGCTATTACATTGACTCGAAGGTAATAAAAATCAAAATACGTATGCCTACGAAAGGTGAAGCGCAATTCCGCAGCCAAGCGCCCTAAGTAGGTATGGGTTTCATCGACTAAATGGTGATTGGGTGTTTAAGAGGCGTAGCTCGCTTACCCCCCCCTTGGTTTTAATGCTTAGATATAGTCCAGACCCTACTTTGAAAAAGTACTAGGGGTTAGTAAATTTTTTATACCGTTAATGGAATATTGTAATTAATATTTACCAATATCTTAGGGAGAACATCCCTAGGACTTTTTTCCTGTGTTAATTCCGGCGAGGTAGAGTAGTGTCTACATAAATGGATAAAAAAGGGAAGAATTCTGGTATTACGGTTTATTACAGGCATTCGCAGGATTGCTTTGAAAATTAATTTTAAAAAGAGTTATTGTCACACTAACAAGCCCTAATTTAATTTTATTTTTTTTAGGGTCCAAGTAGTATAAATTTGACATTCGCTTTACTTGGTAATACGCCGTTTAATACCATAGCGGGGCTGGGGATTTATCTTTAGGTGATTATTGGGATTAAGGGTATACCTTTTATGCTAGGCTGTTTCATCTTAGTACCTATGCTTATATTATTAGCGGGGATTGAAGTGCTAATAGTAATATTGGGCTCTTTTTTAGGTTTTTAAGAAGTACAGGCCCAATTAATTAGCTTGTATCAGTTTTAAGTTTTTCATATTATTAACAAATATTGTGAAAAACAGTTTTAAATTTTAAAAATAAACCGTACCAGTTTTCAAGAAATAGTATGTTAGCTTTACCTTATATTTATGGTATCTAATGAATACTTCTGTATTGGTGACTGTAGCCAGAAAACCTAAAGGCACGCTTTCCGATTTGCTGAGGCTATTTAGATTTTGGGTCTCCTAAAAGAATCACAATATTGCTGGATGTTTTATTAAAAAAAATCGCAGGGAAGTAACTATAAAGTTAATCTTCAGAGGGACTATAGGTGATCGTTTACTTTATAATATTATAACAAAAGGTATTAGTCCAGACTTTATGAGAGTATAAGATAAGTACGAATCTAATATATCTACTTCCAAGGCCTATGCTTATTATAACCGAGCCGGAGGCTTAACGACAACAATAAATATTTTGTACTTCCGCGCTCTACCTAATTTTTTTTTCCTTGCGTGCTGACTGATGAAGTCCGCAAAAAAAATTACAGGGATTAAAAAATCACGCCTTATACTATAGAGTTTTTATTCATTTAATCAGCCATACATTGACCTTTTTAAATAATCCCGGCATTAAGCTATATGCCCATTGTAATATTAAAAAAATTTTTATGAAACTTCGTTAGGTTCATATAACAATAATATTTAAAAGGCAAAGGAGGTATTTTTTGATACTAAAATGGTAACACATACATAGGGGTAGTGCAAAAGATTTTTATCTTAAATGGGAACATTAAATGATATTAATTAAAGAGAATTTCTTGCTTTCTTTTTTTCTGGGGCTTTTTAAGCATAGCGTTGTGCTAGGGAAAAACAAGACAATCATTATATTAGCAAGCATTTAGGAATATTCTAAGGATTATGTAAGGAGGGCAGCAAATCTCTAAATAAATTATTTAATTTATAAAAAATAATATAGATTCTAAAACCTATCTTAAAGTAGATATATCGATTTTTTCTTAATTTATTTTAAGCTTTATTGTGATATAACTCCTCTTTATTAACGGGATCGTAAATTTTAAATAGAGTTTTCCCTTTTATCTGTGCCTCGGAAGTACTCATTACCCATCTTTTGGGGTAGGGCATTATTATACATCCCTCTCTAAACC
>JACYFI010001839.1:0-14403 GCA_020975735.1 Ophiocordyceps xuefengensis | reverse complement strand
CTGTAAGAAACCGGTTGGTTGGGAAAAACCAAATATATAGTAGCCCTTTAACTAGTATTTCATTTGAAAAATTGTATATAGGCACTAGTGTATAAAATTCAGGATATTAAAGTATAGCATCCGTGAAATAAACTGTGAATATTTTAAAAGGTATAATTTACACTAAAAGAGGGACAGCAAAACCTTCTGGGTCTATTTAATATTTCCATGCTGGGGTGAAACTAAATAATATATATCTGTATAGAATCCAGACCCTAAACCAATAAAAATATCTTTAGTTAAGGAACCAACATATATTGGAATATAGAGCAAATTAACCTAGGGAAAACTTAAGAATCATGTCGCCTTCATGTTGGTATTTTTATAATAAATTATACGGTCATTAGGGATTAGTAATAACAGATAAAGATATAACTGTAACGAATTAGTGTAGTAAAATATCGCACCCCTATTACTTGGTTATACTACATACACTTTCAACTATAAACATATGACATAAAGGAGTTTCTAGATTAAAAAATCTTTAACTATAAGAAATCCTGGGTCATAAAAAGGGAAAGCCACTAGACCTAAGACTAGCAATAAATATAACTTATAAGTAAAAGTAGGAATCACATTATCCACCATATTTTCCGTAAGTCTGATTATCAATACAGCGGTGTATTACAGCACCTGCCCAAGAATAACAATTCCTTTGTATGAAAGCCGTGATTTATTAAGATGGAATATAGCAATATTTATAGAAAGATAAAACCTATAGCTTAACCATCATACACTCATTGAAACATAAGTCGAATTATAGAAATTTATTTTTTTTATATCTTGTTTGAAATAATTCCTACATAGAGAGCCTAAACACCAGGTAATAATGTCCTAATCATAAACATAAAGTAATACAGTACTACTGTATCAATTAAGGGAATGGAAACCCGAATTATGAAATATACCACCGGCCGTAACGCCTTGTTGGAGGCGTGTATTACGCGAAAACTGGCGTAGGTTCCTTTCCATCGCCATGCGTAATCAAATATTGAGTGCCTCCTGTAGAACTTTAGCCATAGCTCCGATTATTACATTACCATTATAGTTTATCCTAACATTTTTCGTTTAGTGTAAGGGATGCTATTGAGAATATACATTATTAATTTCTATAACTCCCTCAAGGATCAAAAGTGTTACCACAGCAATACCATGTTAAAAAACCAATCCTCACAACTACTTATTTAGAGTTAAAAATGCCGCTCAAAGAAACTTTGTTAAGCTGCATTCCAGTAATCAAAAAACTTAACTAAAGGTAAATTGAGCAACCCCCCACACCTTCTTCCGCCTACCGAAAACATACAAACAGCGTAACATTATATTTCCGTTACAAGGTTAATCACATAACAAAAGTTAACAAGTCTTAAATAGCTAAAGGGATCTTTGATTATGCGTTTCAAATCAAAATTATATCCTACAATTGATTATGAGGGTTTTGATACCTAACCAAATGGGGTTATTTATCTAAAGAAACCTTCTTACTATATTCATACCAGGATTTATCTTTCTAACGAATTCATATACCTTCCAACCGTGAAATGAGCACGACAACTCATAGAAATTGGATATTTACATCAAATCAAACTAATAATAAATTTTATAACCTAGAATCAGGGTTTTTTTTAAAAAAATGCAACATATATAACTTGGATTATCAGCAAAGTCCAAACTATTTGTTAAACTCTTTGCAGATTTTCTCCGGTATTTGTATATATTTCCCGTGACTCCTAAATTATTCACTATTTTCCCATTAATCTAAGACTTACTATGTTGAGATATTGTAAATCTCACATTATGGTTAACTCGATAACCCTATTTACTGTTGGGGGTTGATTGGCTATACGAAACAGCAAAGTTCCTCTTTTGCACTAACCAAAATCCATGATATATCTCAATCTGGGTCTAAAACATTACATTAATCAGAATTATTACAGGTTTTTCAAACAGAGAGGAATACCCTGCAAACTCTGATTTTAACGGTGTCAGAAAAACCTAACCTCATTTAGCTTTTATATTTACTATTTGGTTAAACTTCGCAGTAAGATGAACTTTGATTTAGTACATTTTTACCCCGCTTTGTTTAACACATAATAAATCCGTCGCTTTTGAAGATTAATACGGATAATTTTTTCTTAAGAAATAAATATTTATTTAATGCTTCTATTGATCATTGAAAATAGTTAACTATCTTCCGGTTTAGAGCCTATGTTTATAAAGAAAGCCGACACCCACCTAAGTTACTTGTTGTTATTGATATAAATAAGTTAAGATCTTTGTGGTATGTTAGACCAATACATTTGAAATTTCAATTGAACACGTCACCTAAAATTACATGGTTTATTTCTATCTCTATATACTAAATTAACCCCACCGTCTAATAACCAGAGTATTCAGACTCTGAAGGGTTGTACAACTGTAGAAATTATAGGGTAGATAAATTTTTTAATCGGAATTGTTTAGGATGGGACTTTTGACATAAGGAGTTTTCAACATTGTTGCGATTGGAACCGAGTTTTAAAATCCCTGTTATCTTTCTCGGAAAACCCCTTAGAGTAGACCTTAAATTGCGAATAATTCTGGGCTTAATCATCAACTGCCGTCAACTGGCTTGTCTTTTAAGCAAATTACATTGCTTTAGTATTGTTGACTTAGGCATCCGCCGATTGGTCCATTTCGTTTTCACTCATTTAAAGGCTGCTTACCGTTACCCGTGAGGAGTTACCTTCATGACCACTAGTAGTTTTACAAATATAGGCTTGGACCTTATAAGCTTTGGATCATCCCCGGAGTTTACATATATCCCACTAGACACCTTTCCCTGAGGGTGTCCTCCGGAAGGATCATGGCTTCGAATTTATCCTAGTAGCATAGATGCATGACTAAGAACTTATAATAATACGAGAGTATTAACATAGGATACTGGTTAAACTATCAAATTGATAAATCTATCATACCATATAAATGATTCACTATGGAATCAATCTAAATAAGTATTACTAGATCATGGATTTATCTTTTAACTCTTCTAAAAAAAAGTCCGAAATTATAGCTCGAATAGTGTTGATTGAAATTATACATACCCAAATTAACTCAAAAAACGACTACTGACACACCCAAACCTTTCTACCACAAAAAGCGGGAAAGCTATGCACCCCATAGGTATGGTAAACAATTATACTTAAATACATTAATTTATATTCTATAGCAAATATTCTCCTTAGTCTTATCAAAAGCAAACTAGAATTGCTAAGCACCTAGCAAGATTCTCTCGGCAACTACTATTAATGTCCAGATGGCATACGTTTGTCCTATAATCATGGGTCTAAGTTAATAGGGACTACCCATATAGGGATGTTATAATTAAGAAATTTATTTCTATAGAAATAAGCATTAATATTAATATTGTTTGTCTAGTTAAATACGATCCCTAAGATTCCTATTAAAAAAAAAGTACTAAGGTTTAAACTACAATGTTTTTATTTTTTATATATCCAAATTATCTCTTAGTGTTCACGGCTAAAACTAATAATTTTATTTTTAAGTCCATTAATGACCAGGGCATGTAGAATTGACTTCCCCAATTCCTTATGGTCCGTAGCAATCTGTTTACCTTTAAAGCTAATTACCCCCTTTAGAATGAGCTTCAAACTAGGGCTCGGGCTGTAGGACTTCATGTACCCTAAACCCCCCCCCCAGCCCCGGATTAAGGAAAAATTAAAATATACATGCCCAAGCCCAAGCAAAAAATTACTAAAAATTGACATTATATATAGTTAGCATTATGTAGTCGCAATGAACAAAATGTTTGTTGCTAATATTTAAAGATTTCTATAACTATAGGCACTACGACACTGTTATATATTCCCACATTTGCTGAACACTGACCATAAAATTCTCCTTCTCTATCAGTAAAAAACTGAACCTTGATTTAGTCTACGCGGATATGCATCAGCATTTTTAATACCCCAATGAAGGCAGAGAGCAAAAGAATTGTATGACATCCCCTGTGGTTATAACAAAAATCTAAAATATTGTTAACTCGGGTACCTAACTCTGTTATCGTAATTCGTTAAACAATTCTTAAATCCTCCTTGTTCTAATCAGATTCTGTACCTATTATATGGACATCAAATTCATATTAATTCTTCCTTAGATAACGATTAAAAATAAGGACTACTGGTAATTCGAATAATTCATGTGTGACCTCTGCTTAAAAAAACTGTCTTTGAGGGATCCATTTTTTTCACCATTAAATAAATAATTTAAACGGAATGGAAGGCTATAAGGTTTTAATATTAACTGCAGGTGTTAACTTCAAATTAACTCGATTAAAGTCTATTAAATTCTATGTGTTTCCTACATAAAATTGGACTATATAATACTTTTAAGAAGGTTTTCACCGTGTATGTCTCTAGGGAATTTTAGTATTTTCCTGCTGATTGTCCATTGTTAACATCCAATAAGAATTTTCACCTATTAAAGTACTTAATGCTTTAGAGTTTCCCAGCATAATTAGTGAAATTTTATTCATAGTTATTGTAGAAAAGATTTTGAACCTGATAATTTAATTTCTCCTTTGAAGATTTCCCCCATGAGTTTTTTATATCTTATAATAGATAACTTTCCACTTATTACTAAAATATACCAGCTCTCTTATAGCTGAAACAAAAACTACCTTATCAATTTGTAACCTTCAGATCCACACTTTTCATATATGTATATCCGGATTACACCTCTTACTGCACCTCTTTTTTAACGTTGGTTTCTTCAGAATGATTCTACCTAAAAGCTTTCTTGTGCCATTTAATCAAATGAGCCTTGTCATTATGATTTCTTCTCCAAATAAGGGTTATTATTGTTTGACTTTTGCTTAACTCCTTAATATTTTGGTTTTCTTCTGAGGCCAAGGACGACCGAATAACAGCTGATGTTTTTCCTTACATTATATTCCTTTTAAAGACTTACTCATCTTTCGCGTTAGTTTTGTATCGGGACGTTTAATGAATCATGGGAATTGCCAGGCTACTTTATAGTATGTATATTACGGATTTAATTTATCAAAGTAATGTTGTTCTCTCTTAGAAAGCCAAATCAGGAAATTGCGACAGTATTTCTATATATATTGTACAGAGAAATTAGAATACCCATATTTAAGTTATTGATCTGAATTATATTAAAACTATCTCTGGTTTTTAAAATAACTAAAGTATTAAAATATTTTTTGCAAATCTTTACATAGGTCTTATTTAGACTGGAACCTACATAAATATCATTTGTTAATTTATAGTTTAAACAAGTAGTATATCGATGATTTATTATTTTTCTCTTTAACAGATGTCCTTTTAAGCGTCCCAAAAAGCCATTAGATACACTTTGTATGGCTAGGTATTTTATTAACAGGTCTCATCTCACTGCGAAAGTATATACAAACGTTAAAAGTAACGAGAATTACAATTGTTGTCACAAAGTTTCTTAACAAACACTTTTGAATGGCACTTTTTTCTACCATGTTGTAAATCCCTTGTGGTATATAGGTACTCCTCGAAATTTTTTATAAGAATATGAGTTTCAATTCCAATCCACTAAAATAAGATTAAACAACTACTAATACCATGATTGTTAGTCTGAATCCAACCAAATACCTTCCATTTGTGGAGTAGCGCCATTCTTGAAATATCAACCTCAAGGCTAGGCGCTCTTAAAAGTTATATAAATGTATTTAAAAAGTTTTTCATATAGGTTTGGTAAAAACTATAGAATTTCTAATTAAATAGACATTGTTTTTTAGTATAAACATACCTATCCCTCCTCTTACTTTACACATTCAGCGTTATAAACAGTTGATTTATAACCCAAACCAAAATTAAGCTTACGTTATAGTAATAAATAATGAACAAATCATGCTGACAAAGAGAATAACGCGTTGCTTCTGAGAAAAGCCCAAAACCAATAAATTAGTAAGAGAATAATATGTTTTTCTAATAATAGGTTTCTTAGACACACCTATTATTAACAACCCAATACTACTCCTATCTAATCCCTGCTTCCTAATTCACCACTGTTCCAACCATGCACCTATTATTTTTAGAATAGATTGTTACACGGAAATGCCCTATTTTAATATAAATCTCTCTACATTGAAGTCTCTATAACCTACTTTTGGCCCCTAAAACGTCTTATTTTTTCATTTAAATGAACGCGGACTAGGGACGGAAAGTATGCATGCCTCGGTAAGCTAATAAAATTCTGGGAGAGTTTTAACAAAATACTTTTCTTGAGCGTAGAAAAATAATGTGGCCTTGTAGGCAGCCTTATTTAGTTTGTATGAATAGATAAGCACTTTGTTTACTATTCTCCGTATAGATATTACAAATTTAATTTGTTAATAACAATTAAATTAAAAGATTGCTTACGCTATCTATTTTTATGCATGTTTTACCCTAAATCAAAACAACTCCTTGCAGTAATTAATAACTTATAAAAAATAAAGACTATTTATCTAACCAATATATTCATTTTCATAGCCACTAAGACAAAAAGGATAAATCTACCGAATTTTCTAAATCTAATAAAAAAGATATAACTAAAGCAAAATAAAGAATTTTGATCACCACAATTGAGTTCCTTATTTCACCTAAAAAACTATGTGACATCCACATCTCGAATATAAGAGTATTTCTCTTGGGTAATCGGGTTATGTGGTGCTAATTAAATTAAGAGTCTAAAAACTAATCATTTTTAAATTTAACAAACAATTTAAATAAAAGTCATAACTACTCTCATTTAAACATTAGAAAAAAGAATTTTGACCAATTATGTACCCATGCTTAAGCAATTCTTTATTAAATACAATAAAAGATAATAGGATTTGTAATAGGTTATTACAGGAATTAACAAAAATATAGGACTTGATATAGCTTAAATCTATATTTTAAAAATTAAATTTTTGTGGTGACCCGTGGTTCCAGCAAGAATTGTTTTTTATTCATAATAGCGAAGCTAAAACATCCTATCTTATTAGTCCAGACACTCTTTTTAATACTAAATTTTCTAATAAAGTATTAATTTTATTAGTACCCGGTAGGCTGAAAAAACAATTTTCTTTTACTATCACTTAAATGATTACACGCCAGCCTAATAAACATTAGTTGAATATAGCGATCTAAAAGATAAGAAGATTAAACCTTTATCTAATAAGCTGCACCTTGAAATTACCATTTGTTTACGAAAGGAATCCATGAAGGAGGTACACTACCAAATGAAAAATAAGTTAAAGAAAAACTTAAAGGGCTAAAACAGGATTAATCTAAAAATAACTTTTAAGTTTGATTTACTAATTGTATCAGGTAATTCGTTTTATCCATTAATTCCCTTCATGTTCTTATTTTCACTAGTATAGCATACTAAAAGAGGAAACCATTGCTACTAGTTGAAAATGGAATTTTAAAATACTATTGTATAATTGTTTGTTACAATAAAAATATAAAATGCCTTGAGTTACATCACATACTAAGACTATACCTAACTAATAAATTATAAAACCATACACACTTTATTTACTTAGTAAGCAATATCTCTATTATTCTTAAGTATTGAGTCTAAACCACTTAACTATGTTCCTATTATATAAGGTAGAATAAAGATTTTAATTAATAATGATGAAAGTTCCCATAACTCATTTACCATGCTAATGAGACCCTGAACCGTGTATAAATAAAACTAAATTGCAACAATAAAATATAGAATTATGAAATTTTTAGCTATTAAAGCCACAAAGTGTTGTAACTATAGTAGTTAGCATCATACGAACGACATATGATGTCGTTAAAATTTATCGTCCTAAAAGAAAGAAAAATAACAACTTTTTATATAAATCCACTATTTACTCTAAGAAGAGTTTAATTTTTAGTATATCTTACCTTCACCATTCCGTTCTTAGTTGACGATTGATCGAACATTGGTTAGTTAAAATGATTTTTTTGGTTTGTACCCAATTTTTATGTACCTTGCCCTAATCTTCAAATCATTAGCTTTAACCACCAAGAAAGGGTATAATTGGAGAAAAGGTAATATCTGTTCAAATAATTTTTGTTGAATATTGGCACTAAACCCTTTTCAGTATGATCTTATGCGATAAGGTTGACCACATCCAAGAAATCTACTAATAACTTTTCAAATAGAATTCATCTCTATATTTGAGGTACTACAAAATGTAAAACACACGACTCCTTGTGTTATGGTAATTTTAGTTCTCTAGTCTAATTTTAAACCAACCACCATTCACCCATTGTAAAAAATCCAGCTCACCCCATTTGAGGAGTCTAATTTGAAACTAAGGTGGTAAATTAATGGTCTTGCTAAAGGCAACAGTATCAGGAAGAAGCCTTCTACAAGAGTAAGGAGTTAATGCCTTATATTAAAGAAGGGCCTCTAATATTTAATAATTTTTTTGCAAACCTTCAGCTCTTAAATGTTCCCCTCCTTGCATCATTAATCGATACTTGTTTAAATAATAATAATCAGAAATTATTCTGAGGTTTTTTGGAGGGATATCTATCCAAAAGAGTATTACTTTTTGTTATAATTTGATCTAGAAAGGGAATCGTATTGTCAAATACACAACCGAATTTCTTTCTTTTCCTATTCCTTCGCTGCTCCAAATTAGGTCCTTTAATAGTTTTAACAAATATCAGGTCTCTAGCATGAATGATTAATTGAGAAAGTTAAACCTCGGAATTGTCAACTAATAGGTATTTTTAGTCGGGATTTATGAATTAAAAACAAGCAAAGGATCCTTCTGCATCGAGGAATCCTTGATTAAAATCGGGGTCAAAAGGTAGGCTTTCTGGCATTGTCCTAATTGGAGACACAGTAGAAAAAGTTGTCTTTGGAATATTTGGTTAGAAGTGGGATTTTTAACTTTGATTAACCTTTCTTTCGAAGCCCAGTAGAGTATACCCTTAAACCGGTAAAATTAATACCACATGCACTACCATTTACTCGTTACTCTGCTTTACAATAGAATACTTCCGGCGAATGTTATTCTGAACTTAAAGATCCGCAGTATTCCTCCATGTCGTTTTAACTCATCCTTCCTTGGCTTATACGTATACCTGGAGTAAATAAGTTCAGCACTCATTATAATTTTTCATTTCATATCGCCTTACGTTACCAGCAAACTTTAAGGGGTTTCCCCCGGAATTGATTAAATTTACCCCCCATCGTTTGGTTGAATAAGGATTCCAAAGTTCCTGTTTTTTAGGAACATCAAAAATGAAATGCGTACTGCACTTCTTTTAATAAAAAATCCTATAGAAATACTACTAAAGGATATTTATATAGTTAGTTTATCATCAAATAAATCTGATATACTTATATCACTTATACTATTTATAATAACTATAATCTTCATACTAGACTAGTACTTCTCTGAATGCCATTATAAAACCTTCCCTAATCGACATTGAACTGGGGAAAAGTAATTTATACGAATCACTCCCCTTCCCTAACCCGTAACGTTGATTGGGGTTTCCCATCATGACGGTCTGCCAACGATTTTGGGCCCTACGATTTTTTTTTTTTATCTTGTTGAGATGTTTCTATGACTATGAAGGTTTCATGTGGCACTCTACCTACATAATGGTATTGTTGCCTTGACGATATTTTCGGACTCATAATTTTGATTTCTAAGTTCGGTTAGCTTTGAGGGCATTAAACGGTTCCGTTCATTATACGAAGTGATGCATTCTCCACTCTGAAAGTCGGATGTCGCATAGAAACACAGTAAACTAACCTTCCCAAAGAAGGCTGTTGGCTATCACTCGGGGCATTGAATTTCATATTATATCAGCCACTTTTTATTAGGAAGCAGTGTTTATTCCTAGTCTATTTTTACGAACCCAATTGCTTATCATCTGCCCTTTACGATTTTTTTACCATAAGTTGCAAAATTTTTAGGCTTAGTTCCAAGCTTGATTTGGCGCTAGACACTCTTGCACCAAGATCTTTCAGGGGGTATTATTTACTTTTTGCTAATAGCTCTTAAAAATTAGCTGCCGAAAACGTGTAGTGTATTATACCTGCTTATAGACTGAATTGATAGTAGAATTATACATCCTTTCATCCCTTGGCATTCAGATAATTATCGGATTGGTCTACCCCGTTTTTTTTAAGAAGCATGGCTCTACAATTTTTTTTGTGACCTATGTCCGTTATCGGGGTAGAAGTCTCATATTTTTTATATTTCGCTCAAACATTTCTTCTCTGGAGTAGTCTCCAATGATTACCTTCTTGTTTGACTTAAGCCGATAGGAAATTCAGGCGTGTTTTGTTTAGCGTTGTATTTTGGTTTTAGCTTCGGAAAAGCTCTAATCCCTAAACTCGTCCTTCAAAAAACACCTTAATACTTTGAACCATAGAGATTACAAGTCTCTTTTGTCCCTTCAACACCTTAAAATTCAGTCTCTCGCAATATCTTAATGTATCCCATCTTCTAAAGTATGTAGGGGGTCGTATCTGCTTAGACGGGACTTAGTCGGTAAAACTATGTATTTAATTTCTCCGCCAGTAGGTTTTTGGCTTGCTTCCTTTCGCGCGGGAAATGCATTAATAGATTGGGTTAATAGTGCTGTGCTCCCACCTCATATCTTCTTTTAGTTCACCGATAAACACGTCGAGTTTTATCCGAGAGAAGATATTTCCGCTATATGGGGCTTAGTTATTAACTTAGGCTTGTTCCTGCTACAGGGGATGAGAGTAAAGTTTTGGATTCCACGTAACCTCGCTTCAACGCTTTAGGAATTAAATCCAAAAAATCTTTAGTCTTTTAATGTTCTTTCGTTCAAGACATCACCATCAGGTTGGTGTTGATCTATTTCGTCACAACATTTAGTAATTGTCTCCTGTATGAATCATTTTGGGGCCATAACGAAATTACCTGTCTAACCATTTGTATGCGGTGTGGCAAAGGCTTCTGTTAGGGTCATAAAACCCACTGAACTGCTTTCGTCTGAAAGTATGGTTCATTAAAAATAGTCTTCTTTATCCATTATATATCCATTCCCTGGTACTAGTTATGTACTCGTAGGGGGGGCTCTAGTCAATGTCGTTTAACCTCCGTTAGCTTTTGGTATATATATCTCTTCTTCCGGCCGAGTTGGAATTGGAAAAGCACATCTTTTTCCAAGCTATTATAATTTCACTTTAACTTGCTTTGACAACCTTCCAACCGTAGTTACGTATTACTACCGGAGTCCATTGTGTGTGGGCCTGGCTAACGTTTGAATTTTTGATAAGCTGGTAATCATAAACTTTCCTTTTATCATATTAATAAAATCTGTACAACTTTCTTTCTAAACAAAACTATTGTATTTCTACAAAGTAGCAATAAAATCCTCCTGTAGTTTACCAAACCGTCAAGTTGAAACTGGTACTGAACTTCCAGCGCAGTTGTGTAGCTACAGCGCTAAATCCTGGGTCCCTTTCCCATGGATGGTATATGACTCCTCTAGTTGGCCCACTGGTCCTTATAGGACGAGGTTAATTCCCTTAAAGTATCCCATTATTATTTTCTTAAATCCGTCCTTAGGCGTCCCCAACTCTATACGTTATCTGTACGTTATTTGGTACCCCTGGTTGTGGGCTTGAATCCCCATTGTACGATCTTCATATCCCTAATCATACATCAATGCACATATCTCTAATTTTTGCTGAGATAGCCCCTCTTGTAGGATTACCTGGAAATAGGATAGGCAAGTTTAGTTTTACTCTGACGGCTCGGTCGATGGGTCGACAGACTTACCAGATTTTTCATCCGTCCCCCACCCTTTTTGGACAGCAAAAGGTTGCAAGTGAATGTTACGGCTTTCCCCTTTCTATCTAACTTCTTGTCTGGGCCGGAGTTATGTCATGGATAATTAACTAAGTCGTTTAACTCTAATTAAGTAATTAGCACACGCGCACTATAAAGCAAGAACTTTAACTCCCCCCAAATGAAAAAGTATATTTTAAACCCCTTAGGTAGAATGATCAATTCTAAATTTCTTAGTATATTTACTTAATAATATATTCCCATAACTTTGCAATTCAAATAGGTCTAAAATGTTAGAAACTAAATCCATAGGTAGACTCAATAAAATTGATCCTGGTATTACAACAAAGTTAATATTTAGATATTCTATTATTTTTAGTGTTTCCAATTTTTCATTAATTTTTTTGAATATAAAAATACAAAATTTGTAAAATAACAGTTTGTTTAAGGATGAATATTCCAGATCTACTAAACCTTCTATGGGGAAAAACTAGGTTAAGTCAATATTATTAACTTAATTAAAAAATAAATAATAATATATGAAATAATTTGTGTAATGTTTTAACTAATAAAAACCCCACGTATACCCTACAACTTTAGTATTGAAGTTAAAGGGATAGATCATTTAAGGATACATAGAATAAAATAATTCATTAGTATTCTATTCTAAACAAAATAGATATATCAACGTTTAGATAACGGCGTTATTGAAAGCAAGCAGAGATAAGATAGATAAATAATTTATCATAGTTCAAAAAAATTTAGTTTCCAAACACCTAAGATTGAAACCTGAAGTTAAGTAATTCACGGATAGTTCAAACAATAGAAATTGAGGGTGCCTGCTAAAGAACAGAACAATTCATGAGAAGTAGGCTGATTTCTTAAGTATTCAATCTTAAGATCTTGTAAATGAAAAATACTATATATTTATTGGTCAGTTTTCAATTCTGATCAGCTATGTGTAAGGTAAGGCCTCCTGGTAAAGTGCGTTCTCTATACAAAATATTATAAATCTCCTAACTACAGCTCCAGGATTGAAAGCCTGGGAAAGAGAAATCTAACTCTGATTTACCCAAACGTTATGATGTTAAGAGTTTTGCTTTAACTGACCCATAGCGTTGGGAAAATTAGGCTGTTTTCTTAATAAGTCAATACATAAAAAAACAATCTAAATTTTTTTTCATGACCGGCTTCGCTGAACAACAAGATATTATAGAGTAATAATTAACAGGTTTTAGCAATTTTTCATCTTTATAAGCAAGCTAAGCTTTTTGCTTGGTCAACAAAAAAATGGGCGTAAATCCTTTAATATTAAAATTTTAATTTTTATTTAATTGCTGCAATTTATTTTCTTCGTTAAACTGAGATAAAGGCCTAGCCCCAAAACACCACATTATTAAAAAGTTAATAAAATACAACCTTGAGCCCAGTTTATCTCTGAAATGTTTAGTCCTCACTTTAAATTTTTTTATTCTTGTTCTTATGTATATCTGCAAAAAAGCAACCCCTCTTCTGTCCATCTTCTGGTTGGTGTGAAGGGGGTCAACTTGAGAACATCAGCGAAACCTGAATCAGTTAGTGCTGATATAGGTAAATTTTTAGGCTCTTTTTTAACGGAGCATAAAAACAGGGAAATAATATTTTGGTTTAAAGCCCTGATTTCAAAGAAGTGTTTAGTGCTAGCAAAGCTAGCAAGCTAAGGCTCGAGAATTTTAATGTTTCTTACCTTTCATGAGTTGTTTTTCATCCTTAAACCAGGGGGATACCGCTAGATAAATAAAATGCGATGCTGTTCGCCAGCGAAGCCACTAGCCCCAGCCAGCCAGTAGCAGCAAGAAAAATGATTTTTGTTTTTCTCTCATTAAAGCTAACAAAATGGTGACCTGAATCGGACGCCAACCCAAACAACCGTAATTTTCCTTTACGTTAGTTTGGACCTTTATGTTTGTAAATAGATCAGTTAAGTCATTAATATCAGCCTACATTAAAAGGAAAAGATTTTAATTTGGTGAAGCACATCTGATCTCCTGCAATGACAAAACAACAGCTTAAACATTCATCCTTACAAAAGGGTGTCTTGCCTTTTGCCTAATCCCCTATATAAAAACACACCTTTTCATTACATACCATACCCTGTTTTTTGATCTAATTAAAAACCAAGACGAATCCAGTAACTGTATTTGGATTAATCTTTAATTTAAATTACTAATTAAATATTTTAATATTAATATTTTATATAAGTACATAAGGGTTTAAAACCGATTGCGAACCAGGAGCAACACTACGCAAGTAGTTTGCTTAACCGTTGGCGCTCAATTGTTACCTTATAATAAATTAAAATTATTATCTCACACCCTATATTAATGATTTTGTATATTTAAATTTTTTACAAAAAATTTAATAAAAAGTTTATGTACTTTATCTTAATCAATTTTTTGTGCATGTTTCACCAGAAAGAGATCGGTGGCTAACCTAAGCTAGGCCTCTAAGAAGCTAGAAAAATAAGCATACTGGTTGAACCCAGCAGCTGAAAATTTTAGGCCAAGCTCTTTACA
>JACYFI010001838.1:0-13700 GCA_020975735.1 Ophiocordyceps xuefengensis | reverse complement strand
ATTTACTAAGAAGTCAATTGTTGATCTGGAGCTTTACTGTAGTCCTTTTTGCTTCTTGCGTTTGCGCATAGCTATGCTTATGATAATAAAAACAAAAAGTATTAATTATAGAAAACAAAAATTCAATAAATATGTAAATACAACGCCTAATTCAGTTTTAACTATCTTTAATAGTAAGAGGCCTTTTGGGTAGGAACTATGCTAGAGACGGTTTATGTGGGGCACAGACCCCTTCCAAAAGAGTAACACGGGTGGTTGCCTAATACATTGATAAGTTAATTTTGTTGCCTCATTTTTAAGTAGCTAACTATTTTTAATCATATATAATTCATTTATATTTTTCTGGGGGCATGCATGCTTTTTTCCCCGCATGGGGTACAAATTATGCAGCCCATTATACACCGTAAAATATACTTATTTTAAATTAGAGAGGATTTTAACATAGTAGAAATTTGAGATTAATTTGAATAATTAGTTATGTAAATGTTCCAGGCTGCCTTTATGCTAAACCTTACTAAGTTTTCTATATTTTAGAGCTATTTTTTTTTATATCTTGCTTGTTTACACCAGCCAGCTCGTGTAACAAAAACAGGAAAAGTTATGTTTTGTAATACTGAAAAAAGGCCAACGCGCTGAATCTTGCCTTACTGTTTGATTATCTACAAATCTTACAGTGCGTAAGCAGGCATAGGATTCACCAAATATGCAATAGGATAGAAATCTAGGTATTACTTTGGAACAAGAGCTACGCTAGGATGTTTGTCCCTTTAATATTTTCTTTTTATAGTGATTTTTGGTCTTTGTGGCTTCGGGGTTAGGTTCTGTATTGTTTATTTATAATCCGCCTATGCGTACAAAATCACGCTTAAACTAATTTCTGATAAACCTTTGATTCCTTGGCTCGTAAGCCTAGGGATGTAAGGGATATTAGTTACACATGTATTTACCAGTCAGAGGATGCTTCGCGCAAATTTAGAGGTACGCAAAGACTAAAAGTATGCTTAAAAACTTCTTTGCTTTATAACTATGTCTTAGTGTTAAGTCAAGCAACGCGCTATAAGCAAGAGATAAAACTATAATACATAATTTTGAGGTAATTTCAAGATCTACTAAAAATAGGTAAACTTTGAAGCGAAGTTTTATTTCTAAACAATATTGTAAAATAAAAACGTTCAACGACTTATATAGGTGAGGTTTTTGTAATAACCAATATTCACCTTTTACATACTAGCCACATTTTAAATTATATTTATTAAAGAAAAAAAGTAAACATTAAATTGTATGCTTTCTTTGGTCTTGGGTATTGCATATCATAACCTCAGGGATCAGGTCAAGATTCAGTAGCAAAATACTAAACCTTACTAGGGATTATGCTGGTATGAAAAAAGGAGAGCCTGCAAAACCCAGTAAATTAACTAATCATGCAAATTATTTAAAAATAACTTGCATAATAAACTTCTAACAATTGCTTTTAAAAAAAGACGGGGAGATACCTTGGAAAAATGAAATATTTCACCTTGCTTTTCTAAAAGAATTGGAAAACGTTATTTAGTGTTTATATTAAATAATTTGAAAAAAATATCCTGGTTAATATATTAAAATATTTAATATATAATAATTTAATAGTTCTTTAATTTATATTTACAAAAATACCAATAAATTGTTTAGGCTCAAACAAAATTTATATCTACTTAAAAAGAAAGGGACTGATAATTTTTAAGAAGAATATATGTGAGTAAACCCCGGGGAAATAAACTAACAAACCAATAAGCAATAATTACTTTATATCTGTAAATAAGAAAAGCCTAAAATTAAAAAAAAAATATTTAAAAATTAAAATAAAAAGGTTAATCAAACAATTTTAATAAAAAGTTTTTAATTTTTTATATAAAAAAATGTTGCTTGCATAAAAAAATAAACCTCAGGCCTGGCGAAAGCAGCAGTAGCCTATCCAAAATATTCCCATAATTATAGTCTTAGCAAACAAGAAAATATCTATATTGGAAATCACTCTTCCTCACTGACTTCCAAAATACCAAGAAAATCCATTTCTAAATTATAAATTTAAAACATTTAAATCAAATTTATGAAATTCCATAATATTTATTTGAAAAAAATATGATTTATTTAATTATTTAGTAAGAATACCTTTAAATACATATTAAATGATAAGAAAAGACTTAATGTTATCATCTTGATACAGATAAATTTAAATAACAAAATATTTTTTTACCTCATTTAACGTTAAGAATATTTAAATAAAATAATAAGAAAAAAAATAGAATATATATAACAAACTTTGGAATCTATCTAGCTTAATACAGATCTTTTGCTACTAAATGCTTTTAGCTTTTAATAATTAAAAAGGAACAAAAAATTTTCTGTATTGATAGAATATGTTTGTATATTAAATAGACTTATTTAACCTGCTTTAATACTCTAAAACACTAGTAAACACATAAGGGTACAGCGGAAGCAGCAGAGATATAAAGTTACCACTCACAAACTCCAAAACAATTAATTCATTTATAAGTGCCCCGCCACAAATAAAAAATTTTAAAGATTAATTTCTATTTTTAAAATAATACTGCTGCCTGCCTGTTGTTATACCATATCCTATCCTACGGATTAAGATATAAAGATTTGTGGAGTGGTCTCAGAATAAACTTTTTTTTCTGGAGCCTGACCTTATCCCTGAACCAGAAGGTTACAATATACCTGGCCCACCCACAAATTAATTTAGGTGATGTTCTATACTAGCTAATTCTAATGACAATATTATTATTTCATAGTTAATAAAAATATGAGAGTGTATATAAATTTAGAATTAAGGGGTAGATTATATAAAATGTTTATATAGAACAGATCGCTCTGGTATAGTGACCATACAAATGAAAAGGAGGATTGAAAGAAATGGTAGATTCATTCATACAAAAAGGTTAGAGTTACAGTTTTATTTTAAGGACAATTCTAATTCAAATTGTTATCCCTATCTCAGTATATAACTCCCAAAACGCGTATTGGTGTGCTTTTGCGTAAAAGGTTTGGATTTTCAAGTGGGTCATCTTTATAGTACTACATGCTTCTTCAACAAATAACCACAGTTTCCCACACTTGATATCTTTGAACACTAATTACTGGTTTTATGATTGCGTTTGGAGTTTCTATCTCATAAGAAAGAAAGAATAAAGCTTTTAGCTGGATTAAATTCACCAAATCATCTAGCTTGCGCGCTATGCGCGCTTGTCAACACACTAAAAAAAGATAAAAGCTACAATATTAGAAAAAATAAATAAACATTGAAAAGTAGAGGAGGGTTTCTAGGACTGATACTGATAGGCTGCAAGTTTGAAAATCTAACATCGTTTTTAGGCAATTAGTTGTATAAAAATAGATCCATTTCGATAAATACCACCTATTACTGGAGCGCACGCACCAAAAATTGGAGACTATAACTTTTTGTGCTGCAAGCTAAAGCTTACCTTATATTGAAAAGAAATAAAAGAACATCTCAGCTGTTGTAAGGAATAGAAACTAATTATAAGTATTAGGCCAAATTACATTGGAGGTCTAACTAACCTCAACAAAGGAGGCTTTCCCTAATATAACATTACTGAGATAGACCCCTAATAATAAAATAAAAGAAATACCAGATTCACCGGTGATGTAGGCTGGCTTTAATTCTCGAGTGTTTTTTGGCTTATTTTCTTTGCCCTTGCAGGCTTTTGCTAGAAAAAATAGCAAAGGTATTAAAATTCGAAACTAAACTAAGGTATACCAGGGCAAATTAGGTTTTTTTCGATTACTCCACATCCAGTCAAGATAAAGCCTCCTAATGGATTAGTTTAAAGTATCTATACTATAATTGGGATATCTAAGAAACAAAATAAGTCCGAATTTTACATGGTTAGAATTTGTGTTACAAATTTTCGGAAGTTAATCGGAAGGTATCTTCCGATTTTTCACACCAAAATTAAACGATAATAGGTATAAAAATCAAGGATTTTGAAGATTGTATGGAAGTTCGCCTGAAGTGAAATAGAGTGAATAAAAAGGATTTAAATGAAATCATGGATTATAAAGGATAGCCTACGGCATAATAAAATTAGTGGGACATACCCTTCCGTTTAGAAGTATGCCCAATAATAGAGGAATAATTTACTAGATTTATATCTATTTCAATAATACATACGGATTAGAAGTGTGCCCTTAATAGTAGATAATAATTAAGAGGAAAATTCCTTAATAAATTAGGAATAAATAAGAGACAATGAGTCCTGGAACCTTTTGAAAGAAAGACCCATAGAATAAATGACAACATATATGAAGCACCTTATTTGCGCAAAGGTTGTACAAAATGGTGGCGCCCGTTTGGACCTCGAATGTCGGTTATAACTTACCTATGGACTGCAGTGAACCTTGTAGTGGTGCGACTGTTCGTCTGTATTAAAAAGTTTACATGAGCTGGTTTAAATCCGTAGTGGACAGTATGGCTTTCTATCTTCTAGGGGAATTAAGAATAAAAATTAAGAACAAATTTTTGTACGCCAAGGAACAGACAGAGTTTAACTCATAACGGTATAAAGATATGGTTACTAACCTCAGGTTTACTGTCGTTTATGTGCCTTAAATATTAATATTTATAGTGCTTTTTTGTATATATATTATCTTCTTGGGAGTATGTTATAATTAAGGATGGTTTCTTTACTAAGACAATGTATAGCTAAGACGGCAAGGAAACGCTAAGTTATGAAAGATAGTGCTGAAAGCATATGGCATCGAAACTTATCCTTAAGCTATTTTCTTAAAATATAAACGTAATTATTCTTATATTAACTGAAATTAATGGACCTTTACCGTTACGGATCTGGGATTTTAAAGAAATAAAGTAGCTAATTTAATAATCACTATTTTACTAAAAATATTCTAATGCCTGGTTAGCATAGAAAGGTAAGTGTAATTGTTTTGTAAATTCAATGGACAGCAAGGTGGCAATACTTGCACCGGGCTAACATATAGTATTAATAGCATCTTTATGTTTGTTTTTGCCAATAGCTTGGCTTATCTTTGACCTATATTTTTCCCTTGTATATATCCCTCAAAGCTCCACTCTTATCGTTTTCTGCCAAACTATACTGTTATGTTTTTTTTTACCCTGCTTAAACCCTTACAGGTCAATCATGCACTAATCTCGAAAAATAGGGTGCCGGCAAATAAGCATTGTTTCACCTTTAAGAACTGACTGCCTACCTATTTGTTGTAGAAGGGCTTAAGGCTCCGCGGATTTATTAATTTGCTTCTGATCCTACGAATTAAGTTATGGTTTGCATTATTTTTCGGCGTTTCTTAGAAGCTGTTGCTTCGCTTTAGTCACCCTGATCTTGCTGAGATAAAAGTACAGATTGAACATAGAAACAAAAAATATAAACTAAGGATTGGCCTAAGCAATAACAAATTAAAAGTACACAAAACAACACACTAGTGGAGGTTTGTTCTAATAAAGTTAGTCATCACCACAACATCCAAAATATATAATAAAAGGGTATAGTAGTGTAACGAGGCCAAGCAAGAATACGGAGGCAATTTGGCTTCTGCCTTTGTAGCCTCGATATAAAAATAAAAAGGTATTGTAGGTAAGCCGGTTACGACTATAGCTATTTCCAATGCTAGCCACCGCCGGGTCGAATCCTAGCTAAGTTACTCTGTGGTCGGTGAGAATTGTACCAAAGTAACATATCCGGCCTGTCATGTCCAGGGTATATAGGTGCAGAGACCTAAGGCCGGCGTATATAGCCCTTTAATATCTAATCGGAAAAGCATACTGCTCAGTAACAAATAATCAAGACTCTTTTATCGCAGATCTTTAGTACAATGAGTCCTTAATATCATAGAAATTAAGATACTCAACTGAACATAGGTATAATTTTTGAGACTCTACTATTGCAGCCTTTAAATACTAAACTAAAAATTTTGACGGGCCCTGGCCCCAAAAACTTTAAATAAATTGTAATTTAATCAACTCTGGTTTTCTTAATTGATTTTGGGTTTACTGCGCATTGCCAAAAGATTAGTTTTTTGATTGGTTAAAAACAAGGAATAGCCTTTTGCCTTTATATTTTAATTAGGCTTTGTTGTACAACCATACATTAAATGCACACCAGTAAGAGGAATATCTGGTATTAGATTTTATTTAGCGCCACAGCTATGACTATATAGGCAGAGTAATATTTATAATCTTTTAATTTTTCCTCCTAATTTATAATTACAAAATAGCCCGTGCTGCGCGCCTTCGAGGCCTCTTGCTTAGCGCGATTTTACATATCCCTTAAAAGCACCCTGTTAAAAAGCACGCCCCTGGGTATCTACGGCAAAGGGAGGTCCACGTAAAAAAACCAAAAAGTGAAAAGATAATTACTTATTATTTCAATTTTTGTGCAGCTTTATTTTCCTATGCCTGAAACGGTTAGCTAGAAAAATCTGCAAGAAATATCGTTTATTACAAAACATTTTTAATGTTTTAGTATTTTTTTGGTTGGCTGCATGACTTCGTCAACCACGCAAGAAACGAAGACTTAGAAGTTATGTAGTCTCATACGACGGCTATAAAAATTTTTCAGCTTTAAATAACCTATAAATTTTAAAACTTTCAAAGCTAGCATTAAAGATTGAATAACTTAAAATAATATGAATAAATATAAAATAGTTTTTGTATTTTTGTGCTTTTCTAGTTAGCTAACTGCAACAAAAATTCTGCTAAGCATCCCTAATATAAAGACTCAAAAACGGGTTATAGCTTAATTGGTAAGCATACCTGCCATGACAGTTAAGATAGAGTGTTCCGATATCAACTTTAGCCCTAGCGTATGACTGGAAATTTGAATTAGATAATATTTAAGTCGTAAAGTGCTGAAATGGTCTAGACCAGAGGTTGCTTAGCGCCAAAACACCGGGGGGAGTTACCCATGAGTGTTCAATCAGTCCTCATACATATTTTATTACCTATTTTTTAGTTCTTGCCATATTATTTCTAGACCCAGCTTGGTTAAGGGGGCATAGAGAACATAAAGCACAAAAAAATGGAAACGCAGCTCCTTATGGAGTTTTAAAATCCTAGTTTTATTCTGATATCATAAATAAAAAATAAATAAAAGATTTAAATCAATAAGTGTGGTATTGGACTAATAGTAAGATTCTTATTTATTAATGTTTATTACCTTGAAAGATTACTTTAAGTTATATTACAGATCATGGCTAAGCTAAACTTTTAAATAAAATTTTAGGCTTGCAAATATTATTCGTACCAAGATAATAAAAGGCGCAGCCCCACAACCAATTGTAAATGCTTAGAATTAATGGTGGAAAAATGTAAAGACTGAGAAATAAACCGGTCACCGTTTTCTTCGAGAGCATCACCAATTTCTTTGTTGTTGCATTAATTCTCATTTCTCCCTATGTATGTGGTTTTGCTTGAAAAAAGAGTAGCTTGCCGAATAGAGGTAGTTGGGTTAATTGTATGATAATAGAAATTATCTACAGATTATTAGGCTATGTAAATTTTTAAGGTGAGATAGTCTTTGGTTTTTTTACACCCTATTCAAATTTCCTGCAGTCTCAAGTAGCCCTGGAACTCAATTACCGAGCAGAGGCCTTGGAAATCGTTTTTGGTTATAGTCCGAGTTCTACGTGGGCAGTGGAGGGAGTTTTAGTATAATGAGTTGAATCACATATGACTTTTTTATCATTGAAATGTAGGTTCGATCCTGCAAGCCTAAATAAATCATTAATTTGCCTAACGGCCTATAAAAATATTTTTAGTCGGCTCGCTCCTTTTAGATTTAAGAGTAATATACAAGAAAGGGTTTATCAATAGGTAAGACTAACATTTAAACTAATGGGCGGGTGTAATTGGGATTTGGAATCATCTCCTTTCCAATAAGGGAAGATATCTGCTTCTTTAATTGTAATTTATATATCTATGAAAATGAAAAATTTTTAATTTTCTTGTAGCTGCCGTAACTCTTCGTTATAGCGAAAGCCACGGGTAAAAAATCAGAACACCCAGCCTGCAACGATGATTTTTTTTACACCTTATAAACTTAGTAAGTAATTGTTTATTCTGTAGTTAAGGAGGCATCTTCCTAAATTTATTTTTTGCTGCCTGACGATGTATGGCCCGCCCCAAAAAAGTCAAAGGAACAGACAAAAAGAGGTATAAATGCCATTTTGATGGCTTACGTGTGGTTTTTAAGGAAAGCATGCTACAACAGGGAAAAAAAAATTGCTAGAAAAATGATTAATATAAAATTACCTACTTTTAGGGGGGGTGTGTTAATTTGGCAAAAACCGTAAACTTTGCATTTTTGATTGTTTTGTCAGGTTCCGGAGTTCCTACATCGTCCATAGTATACATTAATCAAATATGTGCCGTGGCTAATGTATGTTACACCAACCAAAGCCTTTAAATTATCTGCCCAATAATCATAATTAAGGCTGACAAAGCAGAGCGCTCTATTATTAAATAATATATTACTAATTATATGTGAAGCTTTGGTGCGAAAACAAGTAACGCTTGCGCAATATGTACGCTAACTAGAGTAAAATTAGCATATAAAAAGAGGTATGTTATTCAAATTATAATTTAATTACACCAAGTGTTTCTTAGATGTATAATGGTTAATATCTTAATGGAGTTATAGGTTAATATGTTTTAATGATTATTTAATATATAGTATAAAATTAATAGATAAACGCCAAAGGGGCTTTGTAGCCAACGGGTATAGGTTAATGGACAGACTTACTGGTTTCCACTCACCACGCGTGTGCCATTCAAATCTGAGGCTACCCGTTCAATGACCTTCTATTTGATAATAAGAAAAAATAATTTAAAAAATTAATACCAATTTAACAATAGGTTAATAGATTTTGGAAGGATTTACAAGTTTTTTAGGGCGGAGTGTATTAGTCCGCGCTCCTTTTATTCATATTAAAAATAAATGATGGGATTGACAATCAATAGGAAACTGCCTAATTTTTAGGCGCAAAAGCGTCTAATATTTCAAGAAATTACTTTTTTAATTACTATTGAATAATAAATTTCAATAACCACAACTTACTACCTATTAGCTATGCAAGAAGGCGCAAGCACTTAAATTAATAAGTATTAAATCTACTTATAAGGGTTAGGTAGCCTAATTTTTCCTGCTTTACATGAAACTAGATACGGCGTTGAATAGATTTTCTTTATCGTAAACATGATTCATTAATAGTCAAGCAATAGAAATATAACAAACCTTGTAAAAAACTTATAATGAAATAGGTGGTGCGTTTGTAAAAGAATTGTTTAGAGAGATACAAAGTGACTTCCTGACAAAGACCATTAAATTAAAGATACCTGTTGTAATTCTAAGAAAGGTAATTTATTCACACATAAACAATTTGTTAACCATATTTCCAAAGAACTAATGTAAAGACAAGTTAAGGGAGGAAGGAAAGCACTAACTCATGGTAACCCCTATTAGATTTTGAGACATCTTGTGCTATACCTATTGATTCTATTTAATTTTATGGAAATGTAAGTTATAATAAATAAACTTTATAAATAAAGATTTGAATCTACATTACAAAGCCCGTAAAGGCTTTAATATTATTACATATAGTATGCTTGAAATTAGCGGGACAGGTTGTTTTAGGTAACCAATTGGATTAATATGCGGGTGTTGGTCCAGTCCATATTATTCTTATAATAGGTCACATATTGGTATCTTTTTAATAACGTTTAAGTTGATCAAAATCAAAATGGAAGAGCTTGATATTTATTTACTTATTTAATACAAGATAATAAAGTCGCACCACCCAAAGAAGTTTTTAATGACTAAGGTAGCTTCCTGATCTAATTGTTTATGCATAGGAGCTGCAGGGGGTTTTCATGGCGTGGTTGTTTTTTTCTATTTTTTGTGGTTTACTAAGGGCGTATCAAAAAAAAAGCAGAAGGCGCAAGGCACGCAAACCTAAAAAGTTGTTGTTACCAGGTTATTTTCTATCTTAAATTTAAGAATAATTATCCTCAGTAACACTCAAATGATTGAGGATAAACCTGGATAACATAGTTAACCTTAAAATCCTAGTTATAATCTCCTTCTTCGAAGAAAAAAGCAGTAGTTTAGCTATATCCGCCTTTAAAGATACTTTTAAACTTCCCTTTCTAGTTTCCTTTATTTAAAAATTTTCCATCAAAGGGATGCCTCTAACTTCGTCAGCAAATCGCTCTTGTTCGTTGTTAAAGTCGTTATATTAACTTAAGAAAACTCATTCTCATTTTTTGTGCATTACATTCTAATTTTCTTCTTGCGATGCCATGACGAATGTAATGCCGCACAAAAAATCACAGCAAAAGGGCTGGCGACAAAGTTATAAAAGTTTTGTTTTAATAGCTTATAAGCAATAGCTGACGCATGCGCACACACAAAATATCCTTATATTTTCGTATAGAAAGGTTCATATAAAAATAATAAATATCTCGTGATCTAATACGTAACACAATTAAATTTTTTGGGTTAGGTATTTGGTTGTTGAATCACCCCTCGAATTAAAAATTCTTGGGTGGCTAAAGCGATCTACGCCTATTTAGAACTAGGTGTTCAGCACATTTCCTAATTAGAATCAGGGTCAGAGGTCTGTTTCTAACACCTTTAATAAATATAGAGGTGTGTCCTCTATTTTAGATATAAAGTGATAAAAATGAGGCGGCTTCGCCCACATAAATAAAAATACCTGGTTTATACTATGAAAGTGAGGAAAAAATAAAATCCTAAAATTTATTTATATAAAGAGCAACATTGCTTTGATGGCAGGCCCCTCACAATAGGAAAGGAATATTATATAAATATATGGCTAGCTCTGATATCCGAAAAGGATTAGAACACTAAAGCTACGCTAAAAACAATATTAAAGATAGCTAAATTCACATTTTGAGGTCTTAAACATTCAAAGCCAAATTTCTATAAAATTTAAAGATCGTAAATGCAGCCCAGATAAGCTTTTAATATAACTCACAAAACTAAGGTAAAGTTCCTTCAACTCTAAATGCGGGGATATGCTGAGTAAATAGAATTTCAACCATTTTATTAGCTAAACAGGCTTTGTACAACGTTATAGTAATAATAAGAATAGTATGAAACGATAACCCTAAAAAGCAAGCGGAGGGACATGTAATTGTTGAACCACTCTTAGTTTAATATATGTGTAAGAAATAAAAAAATTATTATTTAAGAGCTTATGCGCCTACATTTTTTGCCTTGGCTGGGCTATGGCTTTCACGATCAGGCGCTATTTTGCTAGCCTTCTTAGAGGGGCCGTAGCTTAGCTTAACCACCCCTGGATCTCTTCTGGTGAACTAATGCCAAAAAGTTTTATTAAGAAATAAAAGTATTAATTAATACTTCATTATATTTTTTTTAGTAAAATTATATACAATAATCATAATTTATAGGGGTTGAGATAAAATAATTTATTACTAGGCTAATTGTAGCGTCAAACGGTTAAAGCAACTCTTTGTGGTGTATGTTGGCTCCTGGGTTCGAAATGCCAGGTTTTTACCCTTTTGTCGTACTTTTTAATATATATAAAAATGAATAGTAATATTAAATTATAGTATAAAAAATCCAAATTAATTTCCTGGATTCGGTCTTGTTTTTAACTTAATACAAAAACACTGGTATGTAGGGTTTGAGAAAAGGTGTTTTTCTATAGGGGATTGTAAAGCAGATCACCCTATATGAACGAACAGAAACTGTTTAAGGCATGTCTTGTCATTTGCAAGGACAAGAATGTGCTTTCACAAATTTAAAACTTTTCTTTATGTAGTTATATTAATACTAATGATGTATTTACAAATAAAAATAGTCCATATTAACGTAACGATCATACATTTAAGGTTGTTTGGTTGGAGTTGTAACTACATGCACAACATTTAGTTACCTTAATGAGGGAGAAAAACAAAATCATTTTTGCTCGCTTACCTTGGCTGGCTGGCAGCTTGGCCCTGGCTGCGGCGAAGCAGCAATAGCATTTTTTTTCTTGCGGTCATCCCCCCTGCAAGGGTTAACTACAAACAACCATGAAAGGTTGAAAATTACAAATTCTGAGCTTTAGGCTTGCTAGCCTTTGCTAGCCTAAAAACTTCTTTAAAATATAGGCTTTAACCTAAAAATTTTTTCCCTGGTTTATTCCAGTTAAAAAACCTAATAGCTTACCTATATCTAACCATAAATAGATACAGGTTCGGTTTGGTTTTTAGGTTTGACCCCCTTCCACCAACAGGAATGGACTCAGAGTTAAGGGTTGCTTTTTTGTAGATATACCATAAGAACAAGAAACTAAAAAAATTAGTTAGGGATAACATTTCAAGAGATAAAACTGCTAAGGTGTATTTATTTCAAACGTATTTATGTGTGCGTTTTTTGGGCAGGCCTTTAATTCATGTTTCAACAAAGAATCTAATTGATGCAAGGACTATTAATATAGAAATATTAAAATTTTTAATATAAGGAATACCCCGCCATTCTTTGTGCCAAGTCAAGCTATCGCTTGCATATAAGATGAAAAATCAATGTAACTCGTGTATTACTAATTACCTATATAATTATTATTTGTTTCTTCAGCGAAAGCCGGTAGTAAATCAAAATATATTTTTTTTATGGATGACTAATTAAGAAATACCAGGCCCTACGATTTTCCAAGCTTGGTTATGTTAAAGTAAACTCTAATCTCACATCCAGTTGGTAATAAGAGTTCGATTTTGCTCTTTCCAGGCTTTTAAACCTTTGATCCTGATTTTAGGTGTTATACATAATTTTATAGATACGGCGCATTATACAGAGCCTTACTTTCACACACTAGTGATCAGATTTGAGATACATGACCAATAAAATATATAGGTAATTTTTCATTAATGGATCTTAAAGAATGGAAATATAAGATAGCCTGTACTTCCTAATTGATGGTCTTGGTCCTTTTTAGCAGCAATTCCTCAATTTCAATGTTTGACCTATCCTTGGTTACTTTAATTCAGGTTTCCAATCTTAAGGTTGGAACTTATTTCTTTTGACTATGATATAATATCTCATCTTATTTCTTTTGCCTTACTAAACGCCATCTAATCTAAGTACCGTGAAATCTATTTATTTTAATAAAAATACAATAATTATTTTTAATTTTATTGTATCTTAAATGATCATCCTCTTTAACTGTAATTACTAAAGGGGTGTAAGTATGCATGGGGGTTTATTTTAGTTACAAAATTACCACAAAAAATTTCATATATTTATCAATTTTTACATTTTAAGTATATTAATATTTGACCTTTAACTATTTTTTACCCTAAAAGGTTTTGAGTAATCCTGGAATTAATTTGATATCTACAAAAACCTTGTGTTCATTTTCAAATTTGTCTATTTATAATACAAAAAATAAATTAATAAAATGGGAACAACACAAAAATTATAGAATACCCTTTTAATAATTTAATATTTTGTAATACAGATCAATCTATTAATTTATGATTTCTACCTAAAATGATATGTTTCTCATATTTTTGCTTTTGAATTGGCAATTAGTGGATCAAATATATTAAAGTCTATATATAAAATTCAGGAATTATCAACGACCAGCGGGTTCAATATACTTTTATGGTGGATTACAGT